>CM046660.1:19996323-20263400 GCA_025594165.1 Tamias sibiricus | reverse complement strand
ACTGACGAGAAGAGAGGGAGAATGACCAGGGCAAGGCATTAGCAGCCAGGCCTGCTGTCAGCAGTATTTGATCCCGGGCAGGAGACTCTGACGGATGGCTCTCAGGGCAGAACAGGCCCTGTGTGGCTAGAGGTGAAGGGAGGAGGAGTGAGCATCTGCGAGCCCAGCCCACACAAGGACTGATGTCAGTTCTCTGTGCGTTAGTCTCCAAATTTGACATCTGATATAAACTTGTTGGTGCGAAATTCTATCCTGCGTTTTCAATCCACTGGATTTGAAGTCCTTTCAGGGCAGCAGTTGTGTGGGCCTGAGTACCTGGCCCAGGCACCACTAGACGCTTCCCAGAGGTGGCTGTCAGGCTGCCAGTGTGCGCTGCTATACTTGTCTCTTCCCACTTCTGCATCTCCTTTTTTCCTTTCCTCTGATTGGCCAACATGCACTGGGGGTAAGTCTCGGTTGTGGACACCATGAAGGAGACTCTAGATGGATGAGACTTGAAGGTCAAAGTCAGCAACCAGGAAATAGATGAGGAGCACAGGAAGGTGAAACCTCTGACTCCAGTTACTGGGCTCTAATGGGTTTCAGTAAAAACAAGGCCAGTGTCTGGTGTGTGCTCTAGATGTTCAGCTCTTTCCTAGTTGCTTCTGAAATGCCAGGCACTTTTTCCCCCTTCTGTGGTTGCTAAAATAGAATCAGAAACTGATTTGAAGAGCCTCTCCTTCCCTGTTGTGGCGCCTGTGGTTCGAGGTTTCAGGCAGACAGGCTCCTCCTCTGAGTGTCCACTGACAAGGCAGGCTGTCTGGCCCTAGGGACCTGCCACAAGCTCTCTGGGCAGCAAATATTTCACACCCTGGGTTCCTAGCTGTCTCCCTGCCCCCTCTCCCATTCCTTTCTACCCCTTCCTCAATCTTAAATCCACACCTTACAATCCCTTTGGCCACTGTCACCTTACTTTGTCTCTCCCTCATGCAGACCCCTCTCCTGGAGTTCCTTCAGAAAAATCTGAGCAGCCTGTTCACCTATGGCTTCAAATGCTCGAAAAGCAAAGGAAAATGAACGTGTATGTGTGTTTTCTTGTGCTGGGGGTGTTAGCGAAATTTGCAGGAAGGGACGGATGCTCAAACTGTCGTATAGGAAAAGGAAAGGGGTTTATTGAATTACCAAAGAAACACGTGGAGGGGATGGGGACAAACCGCGGGGAACGAACGGGAGCTGGAGCACGCGGGAACGGAGAGCAGGAACAGAGAGCGATTTCAGTCCCGGGCTGGCTTAAATAGAGTAGGGGTCATAAAACCTCCTTGGAGTGAGTCCTTGTCCTATAGGCCAGCAGAGGTCAGGGGGGGAGGTAGTGGTAGTGGACAGGGGACTTGCTGGTCAGGTTTTTGGTCACGCTGAGGATCCTGGGAGCTGTAGTTTTTCACAAAGCACCTGGGGAGGTGTGGCCTTCTGCCTGGAATCCAACAGGGGGTTGTTTGCAGAGCCTCGTGTTATTTTCATAAATCTCATAACTTGGGAAGGAGATGTTTACTTTAAAGGTCATGAGGGTTCTTAGCCCAAGGTTGGGAAGTAGTAAATCCAGGCTTCAGGGTGTCTGTCTGCCTCCAAAGTCCACACTCTCTGTCTTGGGGTGCCCCTGGAGCCCCATTCAGTGTTCTGACCTCATAGTGCTATTTCCATGCAGATTTAATATTTTGCTTCTACCTAGAATTTTCTTTTAAGGAAAGAAAAGATAAGAACAACCTCCCAGCCAGGCGCAGTGGCGCATGCCTGTAATCCCAGCACTTGGGAGGCTGAGGCAGGAGGATCACGAATTCAAAGCCAGCCTCAGCAATGGCAAGGCACTTAGCAACTCAGTGAGACCCTGTCTCTAATAAAATACAAAAAAAAAAAAGGCTCCTGAGTTCAATCCCTGGTACCACAAAAAAAAAAAAAAAAAAAAAAAAAAAAAAAAACCAACCAACAACAACAACTTCCCAGCCCTCTTTTGAGGGATCATACTTCTTTCTAGAATTACTAGAACGACTTTTTTTTTTTTTTTTTTTTTTTTTTTTTTTTTTTTTTTTTTTTTTTTTGGATTTTAAACTGGAGACAGGGTCATATGAGAGCTTTCATTCCTCCTGCCTCAGCCTGGTTATTCAAAAAATTGGATTTTAAACCATTGAAAACTATTACTTTGAAAATGATCCTGGGGCCGGCGCGGTGGCACACGCCTGTAATCCCAGCACTTGGGAGGCTGAGACAGGAGGATCGAAAGTTTAAAGCCAGCCTCAGCAATGGTGAGGCACTTCTCAACTCAGGGAGACCCTGTCTCTAATAAAATACAAAAAAGGCCTGGGGATGAGGCCCAGTGGTTGAGTGCCCCTGAATTCAATCCCCAGTACCAAAAAACAGAAAAGAAAAAAAAAAAAAAAACAACAACAACAAAAAAAGAAAAACAAAGAAAATTATCCTGGGAATCCCTGTGTATAAAACACACAAGAGAGGAGCTGCTTGAAGTGGCGGTGGTAGAGGGAGCGCCAAGACCCATGTCCTTTGCAATCAAAAGCATGTTCGTGGAATTTTAGGATTGACTCTGTTGAATGTTCTTTGAAAGCTCCTGTTATCTTTTAATTTTAGACATAAACTGAGGCCACGAAAGGCAAAGTGGCTGGGGCAGTTGGGACTAGTGACTGCGTCTCCGGTTTCCAGGTGTTTTGCCAACCTTACAGGTGAGAAACTGGTCCTAGAAAGTCCAAGTGTCTTTTCTGCCTCTCTCAGCTTGACTCCTCTTTTTCCTCTGAATTTTATAGAAACTAAAGATTCAGCTCAAAGCATTCTGTGTGGTAGGTAAATATTGATTTTTCAGAATATTTTACTTGCGTTCAAAGTGTTAATATTTTATTTTTTAGTTGTAGTTGGACACAATACCTTTATTTTATTTATTTATTTATTTATTTTTACATGGTGCACCCAGGACCACATGTGCTAGGCAAGCGCTCTACTGCTGAGCCACGACCCCAACCCCTGGCGTTCAAAGTTTTTTAAAAAGCCAAAAACAGTATGAGCTCTTTATAAAAATTTCCATTAATATAGGAAGTGAAAAAAGTAAAAAGCTGCATTCTCAACCACCAGGTCCCCCGGGGGTGTCTCCTGTTGACGGTTGCTGGCATATCTATCCTGATCTTTCTGATGAACTCACAAACATGTATGCTTTTCTCCCTCCATAAGTGGGACTATAATATAAATTATTCAAGTAAATACTTTCAAATCAGACGCACCTCACTTTTAGCCTCAATCTCTGCATGTGTAAAATGGAAGCTAAAAAATAGTTCTGTAGGATTATGGCGAAGATTTAATGAGTTTTATATGAATAATGCTTAACTATGGCTGGCACAGAGTGAGCAAATCACTCGCGCGCGCGCGCACACACACACACACACACACACACACACACACAGGCAGGGGGGCGGTGCAGACTGAGTGAGATGTAGAGTTAAGTCTTAAAACCCACGTTTTCTGACCTCCAGTCTCCGGACTTTCCACTGCCTCTCTGCTTCCCAACAGGGTCCTCTGGGCATGCATGGTTCAGTAATCAGCCCTCATTGAATGACGTGTGGACGGAGGGCGGGCAGGCAGTAGATCTAGGGACCTGAGGTCCGTGGAGCTGCTCTGGGGTGGCTGCTCTGGAAAACAAGAGTATTTCACCCCTGGGATGGGGAGGGTGTGGGGCAGCTGGGCTGGCTGGCTCAGCTGTTGCCTCAGGGCTCCATGCCGGGGAGGGTTGAGCCTCAGGGCAGAACTGAGGGTCCAGAGTGGCTCTCAGCTTAAAGGATCTCGGCTTAAAAGGAATGTGCAGTGGGCTGCCTCTGCTCAGGAGGGGCTAAAAAAAGCCGCGCAGTCCCCTGGGCTTTGTGTGAGGGTTATCAACTGCCCGAGTCCGCTCATCTCTCTGGCTGCTCTGGCATTTTTGAGAGGGTCTGTTGTCCTGGCCCCTCTGGGTTTCCACCAATTGGCAGGAAGGGGTCAGCCTGTCCCAGAGGTGGAGGCTGGGGGAGTGAGGTGTGTGTGTGTGTGTGTGTGTGTGAGGGGGCTGGTGGCCCTAAACCTGGTGACAATGCACAGTTGTCAGCTGTACCCGGCTGGTGTTTCTTCCTTTTATAGTCAGCAGCAGTTGCTCTTGCTCTCACCCAGCCCCTCTGTGGGGGCTCCTGCCCAGGATAAAAGCGGAGGGAGGCGGCCTGGTCTCCTATCTCATCTCTCAGGAGTCTCGTCTCTTGGTTCCTTCTCAGGTCCCACCTGCACTGAAGATCCCAACAAGACAACATGCCTCCCAAGAAGCCCGAACCTAAGAAGGAGGCAGCCAAGCCAGCCCCAGCCCCTGCCTCAGCCCCTGCCCCAGCTTCAGCTCCTGAGCCCCCCAAGGAACCTGCCTTTGACCCCAAGAGTGTCAAGGTGAGTGAAGTTCAGCCAACCGAGGAGGGTGGGATGACATTCAGGGTTCTATTTATCCTGGAGCATAGAGATAGCCTTCTCAGAGGTCAGACTGGCATGAGGATTATGGTGTCCATGCCCTAGGTCACAGCCCCAAGGGCCAATGGAGCCAGTATTAGACTCGGGCTGATGAGGGCTGTCTGCGGTCATAGGCTGTTTTCCTTTAAGAACAGGATGCTGCTCGGTCCAAGGAAGTTCTGTTTGGCATCTCAGATTTGCCCAGCAGAGTTGAGAATGGCAGGAGGTATAACCAGTCGACCATCCAAACTTTTTAAAGGCCTTTGGGGGCCATCATAGCCGAGTGAAGGAAACTGACCTTCCTGGAGGTGGCATAATATCTTTATGGAGAGCAGACACATAATGACAGCTGCCAGCATAACCTGGAGTAAGCCACGTCTGCAGTCGGAGGATGTGCCCCGTGTGCAGGGGTCTGGGAAAGATCTCACTCACAAACACCCTTTAGAGGGTTGAGAAGGTGGGAAGGAAGGCTGTAGATACAATAAGAGGAGGCTGGCTCCCTCTTTTCCTCTTTTCCCTACCCAAAGGGGCCCCTCCTTTTGTGGCCCGGGCCCCTCCTTTTGTGGCCCGAGCCCCTATTTGTAGTTTGCAGTACAATGTGCAATGACTGGCCCATCCCAGCTGAGACCTTCTCTCTAACCTTGCCAGGAGCCAGGCCTACTTCCCTCTGCCTCCGCAGCTCTGCTCCCTCCCTGCCTTGCCTGCTCCCTCATCTGGAATGCTCCCTGGAGCTGGTGTGGGTCCTGTGGGCTGACTTAGTAGTGTTAGGCCTCCCTTAGCTATCTGGCCCAGCTGCTAAGGAATGAACTGAGAGGGGGGTGGACATAGGAGGGAGGGGTCAGAAGCCTCTGGAGAGGAGAAATTTTAAGTCATGACACCAGAATGGGAGAGGTCAAGTGGCTACTGGTATGAGGAGCTATTAATAACAGCGAGAGTGGTAGGCCCCCCGGGATCTCAGCCTTAGGGCAATGGCTGGGGGGTGTAGGGAATCAGGTCAAATAGGGGCTCAGGACCACGTTCTGTGACAAATGGGAAGGAACCCAAAGTCCAGGGCTCTTATTGTGAGACCCTCCCTAGCCCCCTCAAGATTTCCCAGTACCCACAGGAAGGATACCCTACAATTAATCTGTCGAAGACCTTGGGGTTGAGCCACAAGGGGCAGGAATTAAGCAGAACTGACTTGATCAGGAGGTGGAGGCAGTGGCCCCATTCCTGGGCTTGGTTATGGCTTCCTCTGGGGAAACCGAGTTTAGTATATGGCCTTAAAAGTATTTGCAGGTTTCTCAGTCATATGTCACTATGGACTAAGTCTGGCAAGAGAAGCTCACCATCTGCCCCTCAGGAGCCCTCCTCATCTTTGTTTTTGATTTACTCTGATAAAGTGCCAGGCCTGGTCCCTGGTGTCTGGGAAGGAGAGGCCTGGTGGTATCATGGGTGCCCTTCCCTGTGCTATCACTTCCCTCCATCCACTCACCTCTCCCAAATTCCTATTGCACTCCTCTTTTCTGGTGATTTTTGAAATTGCTTTAAAGTGGCGGGGGGTGGGGGGAGACAAAAGCAGTGTCTTTCCCAAGAGTCATTTTGGCCCTGGGTCAACTCTCATGGTTCCCTGGGCTTGGCTAGGTCCTTGTGAACTAAAAGGGGGCACTTCAGGGACATGGTATTACTATCTCCTTTTTTTTTTTTTTTTTTTGGTACTGGGGATTGAATTAAGGGGCACTTGACCACTGGGCCACATCCCCAGCCCTTTTTTGTTTTTATTAGAGACAGGGTCTCACTGAGTTGCTAAGTGCCTCGCCATTGCTGAGGCTGGCTTTGAACTCGCGATCCTCCTACCTCAGCCTCCCTAGTGTTGGGATTACAGGTGTGCGCCACCGTGCCTGGCTACTATCTTCTATTTTTTAAGGACAATACAGGGAGAATCCAAAATTCATTCCTGCATTAAACCAATATTTTAATTAATTAATTAATTTTAAAATTTGTTTTAATTAGTTACGTGACAGTAGAATGCATTTATGCACTCTGATGTTGCAGGAGCCTGATTGGGGAGATGGGTGAGATTGCGGTTGGCTGTGGGCCATAGAGATGTTCAGGCATTGCCGCCTTCTGTGGTCTCACGGGACTTGGCATGGGATCTCGCGGGACTTGGCCGGGGATCTCGCGAGACTTGAGCCGAGATCAGATCAGGTCGGCGCCATTTGTTTGTGGGTTGTTTGGTGGTGTGTGGTACGTGTTGGAGTCATTGTTGGAGCTGGAGAGAGAAGTTATCAGAATAAAAAGCCTGTTTGTTTCCAGTTTGCCTCTGAACTTCTTCCCGCGGCTTCGTTGCTCCAAGCGGCAATCGCTTCAGACAGCAACAGGTGGTGGCCCGCACGGGGAATTCGGCCGGCAGGTAAGAACTGAAAATGGGAGTGAAAATAACAAAAAAGCCGGATAATAAAAGCCATGGATGAGTTTTTTGATATTGTGGACTCAGTGGATAGTGAGGAAAGTGATCAACTAAGCATAGCCTCTGAGTCAGTTAATACCAGTGAGAAGAGTAGTGGTGTCAATTCAAAAGTACGAGCTGCAAAAGCCATCAGAAACTTATTGAAATTAGCCGAAGAATATGTACTCTCCTTAGAAGCTGAAATTCAGGATACCAGTAAAAGTGATAGTAGTGAAGAGGAATCAAAAGGTGATTCTGGGAGCACAGTCTCCAGTAAAAAGAACAAAAAGAAATTAAAAAAGAAAAAGGACCGTCAAGTAGAGGAACCACTTGTGTCCCCTACTCCCCCATGGGTGGAATCCATTACAGAAAATATGAAGGGTATTACTAGGTGTTTGCAAACCCTAGAAACAGAAATAAAAAGTCTTTCTGAGCACTTATGCGCTCTGGAGGGTAACTCACAGATACATTGGGAACTGCCAGTATTTGAAAATGAAAATGGACAGCAGGTCCACCAGTCAGTAGATTTCAAAATAATAAAAAAATCTCAAAGAGGCAGTAATGACGTATGGACCCCAAGCTCCTTTCACATTGAGTATGCTGGAATCCCTTAACATCTTTAACTTAACCCCCTCAGACTGGAAAAGTCTATGTAAAGCAACATTAAGTGGGGGGCAATACTTGGTTTGGCAATCGCAATTTCAAGAACTTTGTATAGAAACGGCTAAAAGAAATGCAGCTGCAGGATTTGGAGACCATAATATAGAAATGCTCACAGGAGAGGGGCAGTTCGCAGACACACAGGCTCAAAAATATTATGTCTCAGGTGTATATGCTCAGATATATGCAGCTGCCTTAAAGGCATGGAAAACTTTACAAGGACCTGGGGATCTACAAGGTAGCTTGTCAAAAGTGATTCAAGGACCTAATGAGCCATATGCTGACTTTGCTGATCGACTTTTGAGAACTGCAGGTAGATTATTTGGAGACGTTGATCAAGCTATGCCATTAGTTGTTCAATTAGCATACGAAAATGCTAATAAATACTGCCAGGAAGCCATCAGGCCATGGAGAAATAAAAAGGATCTTTCCATATATATACAACTATGTAAAGATATAAATGACGCCTTTGTCACAGGAAATATGATTGCAGCAGCTATGAGAGATGCTGCCCCTCAAAATTTCACAAGGGCTCAACCTAGACATTATAATCAATCAGGATATTCCAGGCAAAATTATCATAATCAATCAGGCTATTCTAGGCAAAATCCCCAAAGAGAAATAAGACCAAGCTCATACCGTGCCCCAGGCCACTGCCCCAGGTATAAAAGGGAAATCATTGGGCCAATAAATGCCATTCAAAATTTGACATCCATGGAAATCATTTGTTCAGGAATTCAAAAAACAGGGCATGGGGCCCAATGCCCCGGGGCCCACAAATGTACGAGGCATTGGAGGAGAAGTATCCTCAAGCATCCACTCAGATGCTTCCCCGACATAATCCCTACTACCCATCCACTCCTTCGCCAGAGGAACAGGAGGAAATGCAGGATTAGACCTCTGTTCCACCGCCCGAATAGTGTTAACACCTGAAATGGGGGTTCAACTGATTCCCACAGGAGTCAGGGGACCTCTTCCCTCAGGGATTGTAGGACTTATTCTTGGGAAAAGTCCTAAAAGCTTATTAGGTTTGCAAGTGACCCCAAGTGTAATAAACTCAGACTACAAAGGGGAAATAAAAATAATGCTTAGCTCACCCCAAAGTATAAGTTCTGTTAATCAAGGAGATAGAATTGCTCAGCTGCTTCTCCTTCCAAATTTACATAATTCATTTAAAATGTGTATGCCTCAAAAAAGGAACAATAGAGGATTTTGTTCCACTGACTCGAGACCTATGGCTTGCTGGGTTCGGGATTGTTCAAGGAGGCCTATGTGTAAAATAAAAATCCAAGGAATAGAGATGGAGGGACTGATAGATACTGGAGCTGACTCTTCCATCGTTAATCTACGGCAATGGCCCAAGCACTGGCCTCTGCAAACAGCTTCAACCAGTTTAAGAGGCTTGGGATATAATAACCTCCCAGAGAAAAGTGCAGTAATTTTAAAATGGGAGGATGATGAAGGGCATAAAGGAACATTTCAGCCTTATGTTTTACCTAACCTACCGGTTACTTTATGGGGAAGAGATATTTTACAACAAATGGGAGTACACCTTGCAACCAAGCCTGCAGGTGTTAAATGTGAAAATCTACAGGGTAATCTTTTTTTTTTTTTCTTTTCTTTTCTTTTTTTGGTACGGGGGATTGAACTCAGGGGCACTCGACCCCTGGGCCACATCCCCAGCCCTTTTTTGTATTTTATTAGAGACAGGGTTTCACTGAGTTGCTAAGTGCCTTGCCATTGCTGAGGCTGGCTTTGAACTTGCGATCCTCCTGCCTCAGCCTCCCAAGTGCTGGGATTACAGGCGTGCGCCACCGCGCCCGGCTCTACAGGGTAATCTTAACCCTAAAAGAAATCATTATCAAAAAGGAAAAAGATATTTTTCTTTGGGGCCACTGAGAAAATAATTTTGAAAATACCTTGGCTTTCTGATAAGCCGGTGTGGGTCCCTCAGTGGCCCCTATCTAAAGAGAAATTACAAGTGGCCCACCTACTAGTTCAGGAACAACTAGAAGCAGGACATATAGAAACTTCCACCTCTCCCTGGAATTCCCCCATATTTGTGATCAAGAAAAAATCAGGAAAATGGCGATTGTTACATGATCTTAGAGAAATTAATAAAACCATGCAAATCATGGGCCCTACTCAACCTGGACTTCCTAGTCCTGTAGCTATTCCAAAAAATTTCCATCTTATTACTCTTGATATAAAGGATTGTTTCTTTTCCATTCCCCTACATCCTCTGGATGCCCCCAGGTTTGCTTTTTCAGTTTCTTCTATCAATAATAATGGCCCTGATAAAAGATATCAATGGAAAGTGCTACCGCAGGGAATGGCTAATAGCCCCACCATATGCCAAATATATGTGGGACGAAGCAATCCAACCCATTAAAAATAAATATCCAAACCTCATGTGTCTACATTACATGGATGATGTTTTACTGGCCCACCCTAATCAAAAAATCTTATTTAATATATTCAGTGACTTGGCAGAAAATTTTAAAAAATATGGATTATATATAGCAGAAGAAAAAGTTCAAAGCATATCACCCATATTATATTTAGGATTTAAAATCATGGATACAGGGGCTGAGGATGTAGCTCAGTTGGTAGAGTGCTTGCCTTGCATGCACAAGGCCCTGGGTTCAATCCCCAGTACCACACACACACACAAAAAAATCATGGATACCTTTGTTAGACCCCCCCCAAAATTTTAATAAACAAAGAACATTTGACCACCCTCAATGATTTCCAAAAACTACTGGGAGACATTAATTGGCTTCGCCCTACACTAAACCTCACTACTGGTCAACTAAAACCTTTATTTGACATCCTTCTTGGGGACTCTGATCCATCATCACCGCGAACATTGACTCCTGATGCTAGGAAAGCTTTAAAGTTAGTAGAAAAAGCCATCGAAGGAGCTCATTGTGATAGATTTGATTTAACTCAACCGCTGATATTGATTATTATTTCTTCACAATATCCACCCACAGGAGTATTTTGGCAACAAGGGCCTTTATTATGGATACATTTGTCCATCTCTCCTAAAAGTATAATTGAGTCTTATACCTCCATGGTGGCTAAACTTATTCTTCAAGGTCTTAAGACTTCTACTAAAATATTTGGCATTCACCCTGCTACTATTATTACTCCCTATTCATCATCACAGATTGAATATTTATGCTTCAATGATAATGATTGGGCTATAGCTAGATGCTCTACTTCTGCAAATTTTGATAATCATCTTCCTAAGTCTCCTATATTATCTTTTTGTATCAATCATCCTATTATATTTCCACAGGTAATAAAATATCAACCTATTCCTAAGGCATTAAATGTATTCACAGATGGGTCCTCAAATGGTACTGCTGCAGTAGTCACTAAAAAAGAAAATATGACTTACATAACTGTACACAAATCAGCTCAATTAGTGGAACTGGAAGCTGTGGTAAGAGCTCTGGAAAATTTTAGAGAGCAGCCCATGAACATTTTTTCTGATAGCCACTATATTGTGCATGCCATCCCAAAATTAGAGCTAGCAGGACCAACAGCACCTCATACTCCAGCCTTTAAATTGTTTTATCAGATACAAAAACTTTTGTGGGCAAGAAAAGAACCTCTATTCGTAGGGCATATTAGAGCACATACCAACTTGCCTGGTCCCCTCCATGAAGGCAATCAAAAGGCTGATGCTCTTACCCAAACAATCTTTATACTTTCAGCGCTCCAGCAAGCTACTTTATTTCACTCCCAGTTTCATGTCAATAGCACCACCTTGCAGCGTAGGTTTAAAATCACAAAGGAGCAAGCCAGAACAATTGTAAAAGATTGTAAATCTTGTATGACACATTTGCCCAATCCTCATTATGGTGTTAACCTAGAGGATTAATGCCCAATCATTTGTGGCAGATGGATGTTACTCATGAGCCAAGTTTTGGAAAATTGCGATTTATTCATGTGACCATAGATACATGCTCAGGCATGATTTTTGCTTCTTTACATTCTGGAAAAAAAGTTAAAGATGTTACATCTCATTGTTTGCAAGCTTTTGCTACATTGGGCATCCCCAAAATGCTTAAAACAGATAATGTCCCTGCATATACGTCCTCATCTTTCAAACAGTTTTGCACAAAATTCAATATATCCCATAAAACAGGCATCCCATACAATCCTCAGGGTCAGGGCATTATTGAAAGAGCAAACCGCACACTGAAAGTTATGTTATTAAAACAAAAAGAAGCAAATTGGAAAAATCCTAGGGACAGATTGGCAGTTGCCCTGTTTACCTTAAATTTTTTTAACTTTAGACTCTAATGGTTATTCTGCTGGAGACAGACATTGGAACCCACACCAACAACATAAACCTTTGGTTTACTGGAAGGATGTTCTTTCAGGTACATGGAAGGGTCCAGATCCAGTATTAATTTGGGGGAGAGGATCTGTTTGTGTTTTTCCAAAGCACGAATCCTCTCCAATATGGATACCATCTAGATTAATAAAGCAGGTACCATATCAAAAGGATCAAGATGAAGTTGTTGAGGAACCAAGATTAATAAAAAAAAGTACAAAATCAAGAGGACCAAGATGAAGGTATGGAATGATTCCCTTAAAAGAGTCCTTCAAAATATTTCACAACTTCAGTGTCATTCCTCCTGGCCGGGACTAGGAGATCTCTCTTTAGTGTGCACACAATTGTATTTTTTTCTTTTTACATATGTCTTTATGTCTGTGCATTTGTCTAAATTTCATGTAAATGTGATGTCACAAATATATGTTTTTAGGTTTGTACGTCTGTCCAGTGTGATGTCACAAATAACAAAGCGCTTATGAAAAAAATATATATATATGGATCCAAATAACTTTAATTCACTTAAGTTTAAGAGTATTCAATTTGGGTAAATAATTTAATAAGTGAAGGTACCTTCAATTTTGATTTATAGGTGTCCCAGGGATTTCTCTTCAGCGAAGAATATGACTAGTGCTGTATAACCTGATATTTTGGTGTTTTGACATAGGAATGTTTATTTGTAATTAACTTTGTTTGTTTTATAGCTAATTAATTTGAGTTATTTCAACAGACAATTTCATGGAAGGTTACAGAGACTCGAGGGTTCCAGCTAACAAATTATTTTTCCAAAGTGCCTTTAGCTTTTCTTTAATCTATCTTTAATGCAGTAAATACCCTCAGTCCTTCTTTGCTTTGTTCTGAATATATTTTGCCAGCTTATGTTTGTGGGAGTGCAAGCAGCAATGTGTGTGAGCAGAAATCAACTTTAATTTTCTAATGAAATAATTCTATTTTTTAGTTTGACAACTCGCCTCTTGACTCAGTGCTGGAATAGCACTGCCTTTCCTTTAATAATTGATGCTTGAGTTTCTAGGTAGCGGGCCCTGAAGATTTGCCGGTGGCATTGTCTAGGCATAAAAAAGACTGCTGCTGCTACAGCTGCAGGGATCACGGTTGCTACAAACATCCCTGCTGCTCGAGCATCAAACAACCTCACCAACAGTGTGACCTCTGCTCTGCATGCATGGGGCCTCCTAGATCAATGTGTTATAACAAGTGGACATTTTGATCTTTCATTGTTTGGAACTTTACAGGACAATGCCTTGCGGGTATTTGTCTAGAGAACTCAGTGTGTTACTTGATGGAACTTAGGGCAGCTGATTTGTTTAAAGAATTTGATATGCTATGCAACTTGGCTCGTCAACAAAAGGCTTGTCGCCTTAAAGCTGCAACATCTCCTCACAATTGGACGACTGTTAGTCATCATACACAGTCGATCCTGAAGGGCTCCATTGGATGGCTGGTTAGCCAATGACAGGTAAGATCCCCAGAGGGGGACAACCTAAGACAGGCATAGTCGCACCGGATAGTCTCATGTGGCCGACATATCAACCTAAGACAGGAGTCAAGGGCACAGCCTTGATTATCTGATGATGGGTAAGAATGTTGGTTGCACATAGACGTCCTAGAGCATCCCCTCTTTTAAAACAAAAGGGGGGAAATGCAGGAGCCCTGATTGGGGAGATGGCTGAGATTGTGGTTGGCTGCGGGCCATAGAGATGTTCGGGCATTGCTGCCTTCTGTGGTCTCATGGGACTTGGCCCAGGATCTCGCGAGACTTGAGCTGAGATCTGATCGGGTCAGCGCCATTGGTTTGTGGGTTTTTTGGTGGTGTGTGTGGTGTGTTGGAGTCGTTGTTGGAGCCGGAGAGAGAAGTTATCAGAATAAAAAGCCTGTTTGTTTCCAGTTTGCCTCTGAACTTCTTCCTGCGGCTTCCTTGCTCCAAGCGGCCATCGCTTCAGACAGCTACATGATGTATCATACATAGATGGGATATAATTTCTCCTTTTTCTGAGTGTACATGTTGCAGAATCATATTGGTTATGCAGTCGCATATGTACCTACAGTAATAATGTCTGTTTCATTCCACTATCTTTCCCATCCCCACATCCCCCACTCCCCTCCCATCACTTCCCTCTACCTAATCTAAGGTAATCCTAGTCTTCCCTGTCCCCTGCCTTATTGCGAATTAGCATCCACATATTAGGGAAAGCATTCAGCCTTTGTAAATCAGTATTTTTTTGAGTGCCTACTCTGTACAATAACAAAATCTCTGTCCTGCAGGAACCCTGGCTTCAAGGACACAGGGTACACATGGAAGGCATGACTAGAAAACTATTACAAAGCATCAAGGGCCCATGAAAAGGACTCTGGCTGTTCCAGAATGCCTAAGATTGCAATGTGCTGAAGGAGGGTTTGGGGTGGTGACCAGCAATGAGAGGGAAAGCCCCATTGGGGGAGGTGGGGTCATAGTCAGGATCCAGTAAAAAAAAAGAAGTAAATCCAAGGGTGGGGAGTGGTAGGCATCCAAAGCAGGAGGAGGTGCAGCTTCTCAGAGGGCTGTGGACTGGGGAGAGCCTGAGGGTTAGAAGTGAAAGCAGTTTAAGGGTGGCCAGGGGGAGGAGTTTAGCAATAGGGAGTGGTTCTGAGTTATTTAGATGATTTTCTTTCTCTTTCCCTCTGGGTCTTGAGAGGGCTTTGGAGGCTGTATGACTATATGTGACCCGTTCACCAGGAGGCTGGGGGTGTACACTTGGCCTGTAGTCTCCTTCTGGCTGGAGGTGACCAGGCTTCCCTTTGGAAGCTGTTAGCAGTCTCTGCCCTCACTCCTCTGTTTCCCTCCCCACAGATAGACTTCAGTGTGGATCAGATTGAAGGTGAGTACAAATGACCCCTCTTCCCCCTCTCTGCTGCACTTTTTTTCTAGAGGAAGAGGAGAAGGCACAGACCTGGGCACTTTCTGCAGGAGCCCTGTTTGGGGAGATGGCTAAGATCGCGGTTGACTACGGGCCATGAACATGTTTGGGCATTGCCGCCTTCCGTAGTCTCACGGGACTTGTCCCAGGATCTCGAGAGACTTGAGCTGAGATTGAGATGGGGCCGGCGCCATTCCTGCTCGGGGCGCATGAGATGAGACCTGAGAGAGAACGGACAGGGCTAACACTATTGTGTATATATATTGTAGTTTCTTGTAAGAGTACGTGCCTTGGTTTCTTGTGAGAGTGTATATGTGGTGTTAGAAATTACAAGAGACAGAGAGAGAAAGATAAAAGAATTTTTTCATTTCCATCCTGTCTCTGGGCTTCTTCCTGTGGCGCCGCCGTTCCGGGCTGCAAATCCCTTTCCGGCGGCAACAACTTTCTATAGATTAACTCGTTTAATTCTCATAACAACCCTACAAGGTAGCAACTACCACCCCCATTTTCCAGGTGATAAAACAGAGGCCCTGAGAGTGTGTGGGCTTGTCCAGTCTCACTCAGCAGTCAGCAGTGGGGCAGGGTTCACACCCAGGCAACCTGATTCTCAATTGGTCCGCCAGACAGCTTAGAACATAACAGATGCTCAACAAATGTTAGTGCCCTTTCCCTCCACCCTAAAGAGCTATCTGAGATATTTGGAAGCCCTCATTTCTGTTTCTGTTATTGAAAAGCCCTCCTTAGGTTACCAGTTGTCCCTCCCCCCATCAAGAGGCCAACCCACAATGGTTGCTGGGCCAATGGTGACCTGTTCATCTGCAACCTCCATCAACCACTCTTCTCTACCTTGGATGGAGATGATTTATGTTTTCTCAAATACACTTCAAGCTAAGTTTCAAGATCTCCCATGCTCTGACCTTATTGTCACCCCTTAGTCCCTCTTTTGTAGGAGTCTAATGTTTCAAGGATGAAATGCAAGCTGGGTGCAGTGGCGCACGCCTGTAATCCCAGCACTTTGGGAAGCTGAGGCAGGAGGATCACGAGTTCAAAGCCAGCTTTAGCCGTGGCGAGGCACTTAGCAACTCAGTGAGACCCTGTCTCTAAATAAAATACAAAAAAAAAAAAAAGGTCTGGAGATGTGACCCAGTGGTCGAGTGCCCCTGAGTTCAATCCCCGGTACCACAAAAAAAAAAAAAAAAAAAAAAAAAAAAAAGGATGAAATGCATGCTGGTGGTGGTGGTTCACACATGTAATTCCAGTGACTTGGGAGGCTAAGGCCGGAGGATCAAAAGTTCAAGGCCAGCCTCAACAACTTAGCAAGACCTTAGTCAACTTAGTGAGAGTCTGCCTCAAAATAAAAAATAAAAGGACTTGAAATATAACTCAGTGGTAAAGCACCCCTGGTTTCAATCCCCTGGCTTCAATTACATATAATTTTATTAAAAAATAATAAATTATACACATGTATGCTTATACATAAAATGATCAGGACTGCATTTACAGATGTTTGGATTGTTTCCTCAGGCAAGCTTCCAAGCTGTGGGTTAAAGGATATGTGCACATTTAAATTGTAATAGTTATTGCCAAATTGCCCTTCAAAAAAGTGACACAGTTTACCCACAAGTAGAGCCTGAGAACTGGTATATGCATTTTGAAATGAGTTAATTGAATATACTGGTATTTGTTTTTTGTTATTCTTTGCTTTTGTTTTTTGGTACTGGGGATTAAACCCAGTGCCTCACACATGCCAGGCAAGCGCTCTACCACTGAGCTACAACCCCAGTCCCAAATTACTTCTTTAAACCTTAATTTTCTTATCTGTAAAGTGAGAGTATTTGGTTCCTTTTCTTTCTTTCTTTTCTTTTTATTTCCTTTTTGTTCTATGGTGACTCCCTGGGTGCTTTGCCAGGGTATGAGCTACATCCCCAGCCCTATTTAATCTTTTAATTTGAGACATGGTCTCATTAATTTGCTTAGTGTCTTGCTAAATTACTCAGGTTGGCCTTGAACTTTCAATCCTCCTGCCTCAACTTCCTGAGTCACTGGAATTACAGGCATGTGCCACTGACCCTGGCTTGATTCTTTTTAATTCAGAAATTCTGTGACTATTCAGGATTCTGTAGTTACCCTTCATCTGTTTGGAAATAGTTGTCAAACCCCTTCTTAGGTTTATGTTTATTAGGTGATAAGACCTGAATTTCTTTTATGCTTTTTCCTCTCATACGAACTAACTTCTAACCTTGACTTCCTTCTCTGGTCCCTCTACAGATTTCCATATCCTTATGGAAAGTTATTATCACCATTGCACTTGTTCTTGGGGGCACTGACTACACTACTGCAGACTATTGAGGAAGGGTTTTTCTGGCCCATGAACATTCACATCTAATGTGACTGGCTTTGTTTTTTCCTAGTAACAGTCAAACTACAGCTTTGATTTGTATGTGCTTAGTAGACTTTCCAGCAGGCTAGGTACAGTTGGGCCATTAGCAGGCACAGCAAGAAGGCCTCTTCCTCTTCCTCCTCTCTCTCCACCATTTCTATTTGGCTTCCTTAGTAGATGCTCAGAAATGATGCTGAGCATTTGCTCTGAATTTGGCTTATAAATGAAGATAACAATGCCTATAGCATAAGTTTTTTTTTTTTTTTTTTTTTTTTTTTTAGTGTAAGTTTTGTTTTTAATGATTAATGAGGTAGCCAGGTACAGTGACGCATGCCTGTGATCCCAGCACTTGGGAGGCTGAGGCAGGAGGATCGCAAGTTCAAAGCCAGCCTCAGCAATGGCGAGGCACTTAGCAACTCAGTGAGACTCTGTCTCTAATAAAATACAAAACAGGGCTGGGATGTGGCCCAGTGGTCAAGTGCCCCTGAGTTCAATCCCCAGTACCAAAAAAAAAAAAAAAAAAAAAAAAAAAAAAAAAAAAAAGATTAATGAGGTAATCCATCTCAAAGCCTGTGCTCAAATCATAGGTCATTGTTCTTATTATTCTCCTCCTCATGTTCCATTCTCCTATTAAACATCACTATATCTTCTTAGATGAGGAAATTCTTTTGTTGAATCTGACTTCACTCTTCTGAGCCAATTAGGAGAATATCAAAATGTCTGGGTTCAGATTCAAATAATAAATAATTATTTATTGAACCCGAATTTGTGGCAGATGCCATGCTAATTATTTTAAACATTAGGAAATTAAATTCTTATAACAAGCTGTGGGGAGTTGTTAGTTCCTTTTTATAGAGTAGGAAACCAAGTTTCAGAGAGGTTAAGTGACTTGGCCAAGATCACAAAGTTAAGTGATAAAGTTGAGATAAAACTCAGTAAAAATGATATAATAGTGTTGTGTCACTGTGTGATACTAACAGCACTGTGTTTACTATGTACTGAAAATTATGTTAAGATTTTTACATACATCATTTAATTTGCATACACTATAGAACTAGTCTAGATATAATTTAAAGACCCTATGTGGTGCCTGTAATCCCAGTACTTTGGGAGGTTGAGGCAGGAGGATCGCGAGTCCAAAGCCAGCCTCAGCAATGGCGAGGCACTTAGGAACTCAGTGAGACCCTGTCTCTAAATAAAATACAAAAAAGGGCTGGGGATGTGACCCAGTGATCAAGTGCCCCTGAGTTCAATCCCTGGTACCACACACACACACAAAAAAAGACCCTATGTGGTAGGCATTATTAGAGGTTTACGGAGGTTAAACGTTCACTTTCCCAAGGTCATAATAAGGAAAAGAAATGGAACTTGAATTCAGTTATTGAGTAAATCTGAAAGACATACCTTTAAGTTCATATGAAGTCTAATGAAGAGTTGTAAGTAAAGATCTAGGGGGACATGCTTTCATATGTAGAATGATGTCTAAATAATCCATATACAGCCTCTAAGGAAAGAAGCATTTCTAAAGCACTTGAAGAAGATTAAGAACAAATCCTAAGAACTTCTCACATTCTTCTTTGGCTTACACTGTTAATCTGCTTAGTAAACCACTGCTTTGTAGAAAGCAACTTCAGCGCCACCCCCAGGCCAAATGACCCCCACTAATGAATTGGTCGAATCCAGATTAGTGAAGAATTAAGGCTCTTTGCAAAGGGCTCAAGGAGTGTCTTAGTTTGACCTTGCCCCTTGGACACCTGCCCTGCTACCCTCAAGGAGTCCATCTTTGTGGTACTGAGTTCCCTCCAGAACCAGGAAACACAGTTAACCACCATTCTCGGATTCCCTTATCATGTGAAGACACCATACTTGGAGCGCTTTGTGATCCTGCCAGCAACCAGCTCAGGTGGACATTGTATTCCTACTTAGAGCTAAGAAATCGAGGACCCGCAGAGGTTGGCAGTTTGCCCAAGCAACATGTGGATCAGTAGCAGAGCTGGGGTGGTCTGACTGTGTCCCAATGTCACCTTGCCTGCATGAGGATCCCTCTTTTAGCCTGGAACAGGCAGTACTGATAATAGGTGATTCTTGAACAGGTCTTATCACTTAGCAAAGTGCCTCCACATCCTGCCATCTCTGTTGACACTGGGGAGGGGTGGTGAGGGAGGGCTGTCACCCTCTTGTGTGCACAAGAAAACTGAGACCCAGCCTGGCTTGTCCTTCTCTGTAAGCCAGAGCTGAGGTGAAAACCCAGGGACCCTCACTCCCAGGATGGGCCTGTTTCAATTCTCTGTTCAGCAGTCAGGACTCTCACCTACACCAGGGAAGGACAGGTAGTGGGAGGGGGAGGCAGGGGAGACATTCAAATTGTGTAGCAGTGGGCCTATATAGGAGACAGTTCAGGCCAGGGCTGGACTGGGCAGCAGGCTGCCACTCTAGTTGTCAGAAGATGGAGTGGGGTCAGGTTCCAAGGAGAGCCTGGGACAGGGGCCAAAGGGAAATATTGGCATATTTCAACCACCACATTAACCTGCTGTTCAGTGGGGTGGAGGCTGAGCGGACCCCGGCCATTGCCCTCTCTTGGGACCAGCTGGCTGTAGCTGGCTCTTCTCTCTACAGAGTTCAAAGAGAGGCCTTTTCATTGTTTGACCGGACCCCTGGTGGAGAGATGAAGATCACCTATGGGCAGTGTGGGGATGTGCTGCGGGCCTTGGGCCAGAACCCTACCAACGCGGAGGTGCTGTGCGTGCTGGGCAAGCCCAAGCCAGAAGGTTAGTGCGGGTCCCTAGCTGACCCCTCCCAGCACTGCCCTGCGGCTCCTTGTCCAGATTCGACTCCCGTCAGCCTCACTCTCTCTCCTCCCCTTTAGCCCTTCAGGACCTGCCTCCCCTACCCAGGTTATCCCGAGTCCCATTATGAGACTTTATCTAGAAGCCTTAGCCTCAGATGTCCCTTGAGGAATGGAGCCTGTGCTTGTTCTCGGTTCCTCATGAGGTTGGGAGCTCATGGGGGGCAGGAGAGACCTGCTACTGCTTCAGTGTCTTCCTCTGACCTTCCCCACCAGATGTCAAGGACATGGCTTGGGCAGGAACACTGACTAGGAACATGATAACTAGTCACCCGCTACCTCTAACCCCAAAGCTCTTAGTTGAGGTATCTGTCACAGCAGTGTCCTGTGACTATTGTGAGTCGTATCACAAATTGTTTCTAACAAATGGTAGAGCCCTGAAGTTGGCAAATTATTTGTCTAATGTAAATTAGAGGAGATTTAAGATTAGCTCTATAATGAAGCATCTTTCTCTTCTTTGAACCAAAACTTGGTGGATTTTTGGTGAGAGTTTAGAAAGTGGTACAAGGACATATGTTCCATTTGTAAATGTCACTTGTTGTGTGTGGCAGTGAAGTTGACAGCTGCCCCCAAACACACACAGCCTTGTCCTCAAGGTGTAGGGTTCTGGGGACGGCAGACCTGGGCAGGATGCCTGGGTCTCAGATTGGTCCTCTCTGCCTCCCTTGGTTCTGGCCTCTTCCCCTTCTCCTCTAACCAAAGATAACAGTGATGGGGGCAAATAATGTGGGTAGGAAAGTGTCCGAGGGCTAGGAGATGGCCCACATTATCAGGGCATTTTAGAGGTCAAAAGATAACGTGGGCTGGGCACAGTGGTGCATGCCTGTAATCCCAACAGCTCAGGAGGTTGAGGTAGGAGGATCGCAAGTTTAAAGCCAGTCTCAGCAACTTAGCCAGGCCCTGTCTCAAAATAAAAAATAAAAAGGGACTGGGGGTGTATCTCAGTGGTAAAGCATCACTGGGTTCAATTTCTAGTTAAAAAAAAAAAAAAAAAAAAAGTCTACACTGTCAATGTGAAGCTGGGGGCCTGGGCTGTGTGGCCCTTTGGGCTCCTCAAATCCTGCTGCTGCCACCTGCAGCTCCTCTGCCAAGGTGGCCACCTGGAGCTCCAAGGTGCGGGTGGAGTCAGATCCTTTTCCTTCTGCTCTTCTTCTTTGGGAATAGACCTGCCCTGGGCCCAAGTCTCCTGCTCTGTTCCAGTGGGCAGCTCTGTGCCCTCCAGGGCGATTTCTGGGTGCTGCCAGGGCTGGGGTGAGGTCCTGGCTTGGCTGCCTACTCCCTGCTCATGGCACTTCCTCTGTCACTTCCTCTGTCCTTGCTGATGCCTCGCTACCCTGGTATGGAAACTGAGCAGAGATGGAGCCCACGCGGGAGGGCTGGAGGGCTGGGAGGTGCTAAGGTGGCTTATATTGGGGCTAGTACCCAGCGGATGCTGGAAGAGATGAATTCCAAGATGCTGGACTTCGAGACGTTCTTGCCCATCCTGCAGCACATCTCCCGCAACGTCTTCAGTTCCAATCTGGTGACTGTGTTAAGGAGAATAAATTGTGGCCATCACTAATTAATGAGACGATATCAGTCAGAGCCAGAGGAGACCTTGGAAACTTCTAGCATCGTGTAATCACAGTGTTTAGCACAGCGCCACCATGTGTTTGGCATCCTGTAAAAACTCTGATTACTGGAGGGCATTTAAGGTCCAACGTTGGTGGAGACGGACTGGAGAGCGCAATGTACACCTCCTGCCACGAGATGGCACAACTGCACTCGACAGTGTTCTTCCAACAGGAAGCCGCTACCATGCCCGGCTCCTCGTTTCTTAGTATGGACTCTGGAGGTGCCTCTTCCTCTGTGTGTGAGGCCCCCAGTTGTCGTTATAAGGGGTTATAAGGGGTTGAGGTCTATAGCCCCCCTGTACCCGGGATGGACCTCTTCTGTCTACCAAAAGAGGCCAGAGGGGCCTACCTCAACGATGAGACTGGATTGGGAAAGTAAAGGCCCGCCGACGCCTCCTCCCCTGCCTCATAAGACTCAGACTGTGTTAAGGAGAATAAATTGTGGCCATCACTAATTAATGAGAAGCCAGGGCCTTGTGCGCACCAGATGTCAGAGCCAGAGGAGACCTTGGAAACTTCTAGCATCGTGTAATCACAGTGTTTAGCACAGCGCCACCATGTGTTTGGCATCCTGTAAAAACTCTGATTACTGGAGGGCATTTAAGGTCCAACGTTGGTGGAGATTCCAATCTGGCTGGAGGCGCAATGTACACCTCCTGCCACGAGATGGCACAACTGCAACAGTGTTCTTCCCAACAGGAAGCCAAGCCTGGGCTCACACAGTGTTATGAAAATGAGTGGAAAACTGATTCTCAGCCTGGACTGGAAGGAAGCTTCAGAAATCACTTAGTTTGTCTCCATGGCTTCAGATAAACGGGGTTTTTGTTTACTTTCAAAGACTCCTGGCAATTAGTTAGCTTGCTTCAGTACCCCTCCAGGGTTTTGCAATGAGGGTCATAGAGAGGACACTGCTGTGGACATGTGGATGGCTGGCATCTGGCCCACTTCTAAGTCACAAACCCATACCCACTTGACCTCGGTTCCACAGGTTGCAAACTGAGGGAATTAATTAGACCATATCTGTGTGTGTTCCTTCCAGCTCTGATACCGATCACAAGAACTCATTAACTCTCTTTTGCTAAATTTGGCTTTAGTTCATTTGCTTTTACCCTTATTGTGTATGTGTGTTTATAACCTTAGGTGGTGGAAGGCATGAATTCAAAAATTATTGAGTGCACAAGCTTTAGATGTAAGGTTTTTTTTTTTTTTTTTTTTTTTTGGTACCAGGGATTGAACCCAGGGGCACTCAACCATTGAGCCACATCCCCAGTCCTTTTAATATTTTATTTAGAGACAGGGTCTCCCTGAGTTGTTTAGGACTTCACTAAACTGCTGAGGCTGGCTTTGAACTTGCGATCCTCCTGCCTCAGCCTCCTGAGCTGCTGGGATTAGAGGTGTGTGCCACCATGCCCAGTCTAGATGTAAGTTTTAACATTAGTTAATTAATTAGTTAATCAATTAATTTTTTTGTGGTGCTGAGGATGGAACCCAGGGCTTCATGCATGCTAAGCAAACACTTTACTACTGAGCCACATCCCCAGCCCTGCCAGATGTTTTTATGTACTTATTTTATTTTAGTAAGTGCTTTAGGCGATAGAAAAACAATGTCACCCATGGCCTCTCCCTCCATGAGTTCATATTCTACCTAAGGAAAAGGTTTATGTTATACCTAGAAAAGTTAATCTCTGCTAAAAGATAAAATAAGACCAAGGACCAAGGGAGAGGTGTGGGACCAGAGCAATGGGTGCCCCTGGGAGGAGGTGTGGCAAGCTTGGATGGATATAAGTGGACAAGAACCCAGGGAGAGGGATTCTAGTTTGGAGGCACAGGTGGCTTCCTCTTTGCCAACTATAACCACAGATCCTTTTACTTGAGTAAAAAGAAATAAAGACTAAAAGAAAGAGTGAGAAAAAGTACTGGAGAAGGGACATGAGACAGAGAGGAGGGTGAGCCGCCACATACTGGAGCAATTGCAGCAACTCAGAGGTAGGGAAGAGAAGCTGAAAAAACTTTGAAGACAGATGGGCAAGTGCTCATTCTTCTCTCTCCTAATCTTGTTGGACTACAGAAGCATAGGCTTTTGGGGATGGAAGTGACTGCTAGTTCAAACACTTCCAACAAAGCCCTATAAGATGATTATGCTTTCTTGAGTACCTAACATAACATGGGATGCACTACCTCCTAAGGAAGACCATTCTGATTGAGAAAAATGCTGAGCAGTACTATATCTTTCCTAGTGTGGCTCTGACATCTACATCCCTGAGGTTTCTATCAGCTGTCCTGGATCTGTCCTCCAAAGGGACCAAGTAAATATCAAAGACCATTCCCTGGGCTAGAAGTTGGTATTTTTAGCTAGGGGTATAACTCAATGGCAGAGCACTTGCCTACATGTGCGAGGCCCTGGGTTTGAGCTCTGGCACCAAAAAAAAAAAAAAAAAAAAAAAAAAAAAAAAAAAAAAAGAAAAAAAAAGTTGATATTTCCTGTTTTCTCAGCCAAGATGTCTCAGCCCATGCTTGTTCTAGGCCAAGATTCTTAATTTCATTTGATTTGGCCACTTGCTCTTGAACTTGTCCTATCTTGGGTCTCAGTTTCCTATAAGTAATGCATTTCCATATTTTAGAGTCTGGAAAGTAATTCTCCTTGACAGGAAAGATGAAACTAAGGTCAAAATGGAGTTTGGGGAGTCCTGCTAATGTCATACTGCCAAGGGCTGTGCTCTTTCTGTTCTAGCTCTGAATTATTTTTGTTGGTTTTAACATTTAAAACTTTTCTTTTTAAACCTCATTTTGGACTTAGGCCTTCTTGGCCTTGTTTTCACAGCTCCTTGTCACAACTCTGCAAGTAACACTGAGCTGTCCCTCTTCCCATGTATTATATAAAAGAACCTCACAGAATTCTCTTTCCTCAGCTCCATCAGCCTCTTGGACTCCCCTTCTTCACCTGTTTCTTCACTTGTTTGTTTGCCGATTACACGTTGGAATTTCACTTTAGAGCACCATTCATTCCTTTTGTGATCACAACAGAAGTTCTTAACCATAAAAGACTCTTGTTAGGCATATTTATGCTCTTTTTCCAAGAAGAGAGTTTGTACTTATCATATTTTCCAAAGGGTCAGCGATCCAAAAAAGGTTAAGAACTTCTGTTTAGAGTCTTTGTGGGATTCTGTTTATCTTTGCCCTTAATGTTATGACATTGCATCTGGTGAGGCCCGTCTTCCTCCCAGGCTTCCATAGGAGGTAACTCATTTCCTTCTCTTAGGACTCTTAACTTCTACCCATCCCCTGCCATTTCTTGGGGGCACATGTAAGGTTTTTTTTTTTTTTTACTTTTCCTCTGGTCCCACTTTTAGTGGCATAAGTATTACCGCCAAATCTCCCCCCTCCACATTTTTATTAGTACACTGTAATTATACATATATGGTGGAATTTGCTGTTACATACTCATACACAAACTCCTCTGGATATTGTTTCAGACCTTGCTGGATCTGCATAGGGCGTGGATCCCCCAATTAGAGTGGGGGTGCACAGTGTGGTCACTTCTCCAGTCTTCCTTTATCAGGTTCTAATAGCTTCCACTGGGCTTCCTTCCTCAAATAGGTGTGGTCACTGCCCATCTTCTTTATTTTGTTTTATTTATTTTTTTTGTGGTACTGAGAATTGAACCCAGAGTCTCATGCATACTACGCAAGAACTCTACTACCGAGCTGCATCCCCAGTCCCCTGTTTATCTTTTTTGTTTTGTACTGGGGATTGAACCCAGGGGAGCTTAACCACTGAGCCATATCCCCAGCCCTTTTTGTTTTTATTTATTTATTTTAAAAAAATTTTTTTTTGGTTGTAGATGGACACATGCCTTTATTTTTATTTTTTATTTATTTATTTATTTTTTTTACATGGTGCCAAGATTGAATCCTGTGCCTCACACATGCTTAGCAAGCGCCCTACCACTGAGCCACAACCCGGCCCCCTTTTTATTTTTTATTTAGAGACAAGGACTTGCTAAGTTGCTAAGGCTGGCCTCAAACTTTGTGATCCTCCTGCCTCAGTTTCCTGAGTAGCTAGGATTACAGGCATGTGCCACCGCACCCTGTTCCCTGGTTATCTTCTTAATGGTCAGCACTCACATGTACCCTCTCCTACCAGTTTAATTTTTCTTTAGAATGGAATCCATTGTCTAATGAAAATAATCCTTTTCTCAAATTTTTGGTCATACTCAAAAGATTATATGTACTTTCTAAAATCCTTTAGTCATTTTGCATTTATATAAATCTAAATCTTATATGGTATTAGTTGTTAGGGACAGAAGCGTCTTTTCATAAGTGAGTACCGTGTTCATAGTAGCGACTGGGAGTTGAAGGAGACTTTGTCTTTGGCACCTGAGAACTGAAACAGCACATCTGGCTGTGTTGATCTTAATTTCCTCATCCTGAGGCATCAGAGGAGTGTCAAATAATTGCCTCCTTGGCTCTACCTCTTCTTCCGCCCCAAACTTCTACTCTTAATTGCCTCAGTGCCCTACATGTTAAGGAAAGAGGCTAGATAGAGATCAGAGACCTAGCATTAATAACCTTGGTTACCAGTGGGAAGGTGGAGAGAATTCTCGTGTAGTTTCACAGTCGTTTACTTAATGTATTTTATTGCTAGTCTTGTTTTGAATTATATTTATTTCCTTTTTCATTCTTTTCCTCCTTCCCTCCTCTCTCCCCTCTCTCCCTCCTTCCTTGTTTTCTTTCTTTTCTCTCTCTTTTTTTTTTAAGTGGTGCTGTGGATGGAACCCAGGCCTTGTGCATCATGGAGTCTACCACTGAGCCACAACCCAGTCTTTGAATTAGCATTTAATCTTTGTGATATTATGCCAATGTCGTGTTTCTTGCAATGGAAGCTGATGTTTTGTCAGGGCTTTGGAGTTCATAAAATTAAGTAGGACCTACTTCTTGCCATTAAGGAATATCAAGTCTAATAGGGAAGTTAGGACATGTACTGTACACAAAACAAATAAAAAAATATTAAAAAAATAATATCAAGTAGAAGGCAAATGCTGTATGATAGATAATAACAGAGAAGTGGAGACATTTTTTAAGGAGGACCAGTTGGGAGATCAGAGGAAGCTTCTTGGAGAAGGAGAAAGCTGCCATTTAAACCATAGCCACAAAGGATGGGAGTGACAGACACACTCACAGGAGCAGGAGAGCTGTGGTATAGAGTGTAGTCTCCTGGGGCGGGGTAGCTCAGTGGTAGAGTGCTCTACCACTCAGGCAAGGCCCTGAGTTCTATCCTCAGCATGACAAAACAAGTAACAGATGGGTGTCATGGTGTTTATCTGTAGTTCGAGCACTTGGAGGCTGAGGCAGGAGGATTGCTTCAGCCCACAATTTCAAAGACAATCTGGGCAACATAGCAAGACCTCACTCAAAAAAAAAAAAAAAAAAAAAAAGTATAGTTTGTACTTGACAGTTATGTGGTCTTGAACAAATTTCTTTCTTCCTTTCTTTTTTAAAAATATTTTTTAGTTGTAGGTGGACACAATACCTTTATTTTATTTATGTGGTACTGAGGATCAAACCCGGGGCCTCACACGTGCGAGACAAGCACTCTACATGCGAGACAAGCACTCTACCACTGAGCCATAGCCCCAGCCCCTTAAGCAAATTTCTTAACTTCTTCAGGCTTCAACTTTTTTTTTTTTTCTCTTTAGTCCTGGGGATTGAACTCAGAGTTTCATACATGCTGAGCAAACACTCTACTACTGAGCTATATCCCAGCCCTTTCTAAATTTTATTTTGAGACAGGGTCTCACTAAATTGCCCAGGCTGGCCTCACACTTGTGATCCTCTAGTCTCAGCCTCCTGAGGAGCTGGGATTACAGACATGCTCCACTGTGACCAGCTCAAGCCTCAGTTTTCTAATCTATAAATTGAGAATAATGGTAGTACTGCCCTCATTTGGTATCATGTGTATCAAATGAGTATTGATACGTGGAAAACTCTTAAAACACTGTCTGCAACAGAGTTAAGGACCAACATGTAGCTCTGTAGAGAAGAGTACTCTAAATAGAGGGACTAGCCTCAGCAAAAGAAGGAAAATAGAACTATTATTCTTGGATGAAACTAAAACATAACAGAAACACTTGGAAAACAAATGGAGACAGAATTAATGCTGATAATAATAGGGACTCCCACTGCTGTTCTGTGTCATTCAAGTGCACGGAGCGCATTGTTCATTTACTCTTCCCACCTACTCCTTATGGGGTAGGTGTGACTATCCCCAACCCGCAGATGAGGAAACTGAGGCAGAGAGAGGTTAAGGAACTCCCACAGGGGCACACAGCGAGTGGGTGGAAGTGTCAGGAATCAGAGCTGCGTTTGCTCGCTGTCTAAGCCTGCATCCTCAGCACCGTGTCATATGGCCTTTTGCTTTCCTTGGCTCCTTCCCAGTCCTCTCCTCCCAATGCCATGGGATAGAAAGTGAAAGCTGCCAGGTCCTCCTCACCACCAGCCAGGCTTGTCACCCTGTTAAGTCACTTTCTCATTTCAGGCTACAATTTCTTCTTCTCCTCCTTCTCCTTTCTCACCTCCTTCTTTTCCTCTTCCCTCCTCCTCCTCCTCCTCCTCCTCTTTTTTTAATTTTGAGACAAAGTCTGCCTAAATTGTCCAGGCTGGCCTTGAACTTGGGATCTTCCTGTTTCAGCCTCCCAACTTGCTGGGATTATAGGCAAGCATCACTGTGCCCAGCTTTAGTTTCCTTTTGAAGTAAAGGAGGTGAGAATGCTCCAACGTCCTTTCCAGCTTTGAGGACCCTGATTTCTTTTGCCCCCATCCCTCTCTTTGAAGCTGGTCTTTTTTTTTTTTTAAATATTTATTTATTTTGCTTTAGTTGTACACAATGCATTTATTTTTACGTGGTGCTGAGAACCTGGGCCGCACATGTGTTAGGCGAGTGCTCTACTGCTGAGCCACAACCCCAGCCCCTGAAGCTGGTCTTTATTTGGCTTTTATGTTATCATTGTGGCCACCAAACATCCTGATGCAGGGGCTGGGGTTGTGGCTCAGTGGTAGAACACTCACCTAGTAAGTGCATGGCCCTGGGTTCGATCCTCAGCACCATGTAAATAAATGCATTTTGTACAACTAAAGCAAATAAATAAATGTTTTAAAAAAAATCCTGATGCTAGGAATGCACGGGCAAATAGAGACCAAAGAAAGCATCCATGTCCCTTAGTACGAACCTGCCTGCAGGTTAAAAGAAACAAAAACCAAAAAAATCAAAACCAACCAAAAATAAACTCCCCCACCCCCAAACCCAACCAGTATATAACAAAATTAAGACAAAAGTGAAATGATTTTAGAGCAAGGAAGTAATCAGAGACAAGAGGTGAGTCAGAGACACTTCCCAGGGAGCAGGAGTCTATAGACGAACCTTAAAGGAAATGAGGAAGGCCACTTTGGGCTCCACTTAGAAAGGTGGAGGTGGGGGGCATGTTGCCCTGGTGACCCCATTCCTGGGGTCCTTTCTTTGTAGCATCCAGGGCATCTGATTGAGATGAATCTTGTGGGTTGGTGAGAAGAAAGATTGAGCAGGAAGAGCATATTCGAGGGTGGAGAGGGGAGATGGTGGGTCATGCTTCCTGTGCTGTGATTTGCAGCTTAGGTGTACATGTCACTAAACCCACCCCACTACGGGGTGGAGCACAGATTATTTAGATTTGTAGAAGTAGTCTTGCTACAAAATAATATTGATCTTTTAAATTCACTTTTATATGTATCTTGATGAAAAAGTAAAATTAAAAAAAATTGCCACAGGTAAATAGGCTGGGCTTTGTGTCTCATAACCTATGTAAAAAGTAATTTCATGACAATTCTATCATGGGGCTTCTCCTCCTATTTTTCCATTTTTTGCAATACTAAATTAGTTTTTGAGGGACTTTGAGAGTTCTGTCCCTGTACTTCAAAGAGCATACATAGTCACCTGCTACAGTGCTGCAAATGTCCATTAGTAACCAGGTTTCGGGGGAGCAGGCCTTGAAAGCTCCTAGTGATAGCTTGGTGATTGAGTGTTCAAGCTCTGAAACCAGAACACCAGGCTTTGGAACTGAAGAGTGAAGTTTACCAGTGAGTGACCTTGAGCAAGTGACTCCTTCTCTTCATTTCAGTGTCCTCATCTGCAAAATGGGGCTAAAAACAATACCTGCCTCCTTAAGGGGTGGTGTGAAGAATTTTCAAGGTAATTTAGCATTATGAAGCATTTAGCCTAGCACCTGGCCCTCAGTAAATGTTAGCTACGAAGCTCTCACCACTCTTGTTTTCTTAGTTTAAATCTTGTTCAGTGTACTGCTTTAGTAGAATTCTGAGACAATAAGAAACATGTTTATTTTATGATCTGAGGAAAGGAAAGCTCTAGGAAACAGGACATTCACTAGCTGGGATGCTCCTAGTTTGAAGGTTCTACCTCATACTACGTCTACTGAGCATTCAAGGAATGGAGGTGAAGGTCTAGAGCTCCTAGGGGAGCAGGGCAACTGCCCAGGGGGGTGTAGGGAGCACAGCCTTTGGGGTTTTCACAGGAGTCTGAGCCCCTGGGGAGAACAGCAGGGCCAGAAGTAGAGATAAGGGAGGGCGGAAGGAGGGCCAGAGAGGCAGGGAAGGAGGGAGAACTCTCCCCTTCCATTCCTTCCTCAGGGCTTCTAGGCCAGGGCCTAGCACCGCAGATCTTATGGGGCTGGAAACTGCCAGGGCCACGGGGAAGTGAGGCATGTAGCTGATGTCCTCCCAGCTCACAGTCATTTTACTCTTTGTCATCCTTTTAGGGAAAACCTGAATCCCAGGGGCCATCTGTTTCTCCTAGTCCTTGGTCTAATGTTCACTTTTTTCCGGTGCTGTATCAGGATCCAGCCAGGCATAGCTGGTAACTTCTCGTAATAGCCAAGACAGGAAGTGGTCAAGACCTGGAAATAGAGCAGCCCTGGGGGGTGGGAAGGGAGGAATGACCCAGCCCTGGGTGACTTCTGGGGCTAGTGGCACAGAACTCCTGAACTTGGCTTGGGCTGCAGGGACACTAAAAATAAATTCTTTATGAATTTCCCAATCATATCTCAGAAAATAAGAAGTCCTAGAGTTTTATCTCAAATAAGAATTTCTCATTAACTCAGCAATGCTGAGTTGAAACATTTGGGGGTGTCTGGCATCCTGTACCCACATTATAGGAAGGGGAGGACAGTAGCATTTGAGTCAGACAGACCTATTTGTGTGTGTGTGTGTGTGTGTGTGTGTTTTCAGACAGACCTATTTTTGAATCCTGTCTTTGCCACTAACTACCTGGGTGCTCTCAAGCTAATTATCTCTCTGAGCCTCTGTTTTTTTCACATGTACAATCAGGATTCCCATTTTTGTTAACTAAAAAAAAAATAAAAAAATAAAAAAATAAAGGTAGTATGAAACAAACGCTTATCATAGTATCTTATACCCAGTACCTGCAAAATAAATGGCAACTAATAGAATAATAACAATTATGATACTTGTCCTTTCATCCCTCCAACCCTCAATTTCTACCCCTACAAGATGAATTATTATGAGGATTAAGGGAGATGATCAGAATTGTGTAGAGGGTGGTTTATGGTAGGAACTCTCGTATTCCAGTTCCCACCCTTAGGAGAAACTCTAGGGAAGAGGACCTGGATCAGCAGGTCATGCTGAGAAGTGGGGCTGGGGAGAGGAGGCTACTCCTGCCTGCAGGAGACCTATGTAGATAAGTCCCCCCACGCCCAGTGTTGAGGATCAAACCCTGGGCCTTGCGCATGGCGGGCAAGTGCTCTACCACTGAACTAAGCACTACTCCCACCCCTGGATGTAACTTTTTGGTTGAGTAGATGTGTTGAGGGATTGGGGAACCCATGGGCTTTGTCCTGCTTCTACAGAGAAGGTGGCACAGTGGCAGGGCATAGTGAAGACTGAGGGGAGTGGCTACAATGAGGGCCTCCCCTGAGTGCTCAGGGGCCCAGAGGCCTTCCGTCCTCATAGGGTTCTAGATCTAGGATTCCTCTGCTGCACTTGTTCTTGACCCCTGGGTTCACAGACCCAAGTACACGAATGAAGACATGGATGGTGTGACTCTACTTTGTGTATAACCAGAGAAATGAAAAATTGTGCTCCATTGTGTATTATGAACTGAAATCCATTCTGCTGTCATGTATAACAAATTAGAACAAATAAATAAATTAATTAATTTTTAAAAAATGAAAAAAAAAAAAAAAAACTGCTAGTGAAAACTAAGAATCATTTTCATAGAAAAATATACATCATGGCCAGGCATGGTGGCATAAGCCTAGGATCCCAGAAACACAGGAGGCTGAGGCGGGAGGATTGCAAGTTTGACATCAGCCTCAGAAACAGTGAGACTCTAAAAATCTTAGTGAGACCCTGTGTCAAAAAAAAAATATAAAAAAAATAAAAAAGGGGGACTGGGGTTGTGGCTCAATGGTAGAGTACATGCCTAACATGTGTGAGGCCCTGGGTTCCATCCTCAGCACCACATAAGAATAAATGAATAAAACAAAGCTGAAAAATAAAAAAGGGCTAGAGATGTAGCTTAGTGGTAAAGTGACCTGAGTTCAAATCGCAGTACAAAAAAAAAAAAAAAAAAAAAAAAAAAAAAAAAAACTAGAAAGAAAGAAAAGAAAAAAAAAAATACACATCACATAAATTTTTGCATATTAGGAAAGGAGTTCACAGATCTCCTGAAACTAATTCAGGGATTTTAGGTGAAGAAACTTTGTCCCTAGGTTCAGAAGGGATAAGGACTCTGATGCTTTGAGTTTGGGACAAGCTAGGACTTTTCCTAGCAGAGTATTTAAATGGAGTATAGAGGCAGGGGTCCTGACCAAGAAGCTGATAAAGGATGGTCGGTTTGGCTGGTAAAGATGTTGTCATACCCTACAACATCCTTCTGTCTCAATTCAGTGGACATTGGCTGGGGAGGAGTGGTGATCTAGTGACAGGTGCAACAATGAAGCAATTGGAGCCCTCACTTGTACGCAGAATTTGGCATTGTATTAGTTAGCTTTTCATCACTGTAAGAAATACCTGAGGCTGCTAACTTTGTAAAGAGAAAATGTTTATGTTTCTGGAAGTTCTGGAGATTCAAAGGCACGGCACTCACATCAGCTCAGTTCTGGCGGATGGCAATGGAGTGAACACTCACATCTCCAGCCGGAAGCAGAGAGCTGGATGGGGTCAGGCTTGCTCCTTTTATAACAACTTTCTCAGGGAGAGCTACCAAAGGGGTCACAGAACTACCAAGGGGTCACGTGTGAAATACCTCATACCTCCTGTGACTTAAGGACCTCCTACTAGGCTCTACCTCTTAAATGTCCACCTCTTAACAGTACCACCCTTGGCACCAAGCCTTTAACACATGAACCTTTGGGTGGGGGACACAATTAGATCATAACCATATGATCTAAACCATATCTAAACTGTAGCAAGCATAAATGAGTTTGTCCTAAGGGGGGAAAACAGCTCATATTTATTAAACACTTACTACACCCCAGTTACTATGCTAAGTGAATTAATGTAATTTAACTCCCATTTTACAGATGAGGAAACAGAGGATTAGGGTAATTAAGTAACTTTCCAAGGTCACTCAGCTTGCAAATGGTGAAGCTAAGTTTCAAATTCTGACCATCTTACGTTAGCTTGTCTTTGTCTGCCTGTCTGTCTCTCTCTCCTCCTCTTCCTCTCTGGTACTTTGCCACTGAGCTACATCCCCAGCTTTTTTTATTTTTTATTGTGAGACAGGGTTTTCCTAAGTTGCTTAGGACTTCACTAAGTTGCTGAGGCTGGCCTTGAACTTGTCATCCTTCTGCTTCAGGCTCCTGAGTCACTGGGATTAAGTGCATGTGCCACTGCACCCAGTTCACTGGTCTGTCTCTTTTTTTTTTTTTTGTACTGGGGATTGAACTCAGGGGCACTTGACCACTGGGCCACTGGGGGCAGCTTGACCACCACATCCCTTTTTTGTATTTGATTAGAGACAGGGTCTCACTGAGTTGCTAAGTGCCTCGCCATGGCTGAGGCTGGCTTTGAACTCGCGATCCTCCTGCCTCAGCCTCCCAAGTGCTGGGATTACAGGCGTGCCCACCTGGTCTGTCTCTTAACAAGGCAAATAGAGCGCCTGCCTGAGAGGTTGGAAATACATGTCTGGAGCCACCTGCAAATTTGGATTAATTGGAGCAGTGGCCCAAGGAGAGTAACTAGGGATTTAGAGAGATACTGGAACAGGAATTTGGGGCTGGAAATCAAGCCACAACCCCATTATCAAAATGAAGCATCTCCGTGGCTCGGGTTGCAGTGGGAGTGGGATCTGGATTGGTCTGAGATGAGATCTGAGCAGCCGTGTGATGCTCTCTGTGAGCTCAGAACTTGAGTCCAGGCCAGTCCAGGCAGTACCTCGTATGCTACACTGGAAAGGGCTGGCTCCCTTGAGGATGAGGGAGGAGTGGCAGTTTCACTGATTGTCCCCGGTCCAACCAGGCTCCAGCTGTGGGAGGACAGGGCCTGTTCTCTACCACTGCATCTTTAGGGTCCCAGCCAGCACCTGGCATAGTCTGTGCATGTGCCCACTGCATGCCTGTGATTGAATGCGGCTGGCTGAGCTCAACCCTCACAACCCCTTGATCAAATCTGAGGGCACTTTCTAATATAGCTCCTCAGAGCCCAGAAATTCTAAGCTATGCCGTTTCCAGTCAGCGTGGACTCTGAAAAGGCTATTCTCCTGCAAGCCAAAGAAACAGCGGTTCATCTCTCTCTCAATGGACAGAAGAAGAACTTCTGCCAAATGTGTAGGAGGAGAAGATTCTGAGCCAATATGCTACACTACACTACGTCTCCTTAACCAGAGGAGTGGACTTCCTTAGAGAGATCTGCAATCTCTCCACAAATAATAACAATAAGAAGAATATACTTCATTGTGCATTTCTGGTTCCAAAGGCTTTCCTATCCACGGTCTCATGGCACCTCATAACCGGGTGTATGCCGGGAGCGGGTAGAGTGAGATTGAAGGTGCAGAAATGGCAGGAAACAGATTTTTGTTTTTTGTTTTTCCAGATAGTGCAAATCGGTGTAGAGTATTTGGAGACTTTTTGAAGGTCATCTAACCAGTAATGGTAGGGCAAGGATCTAAATCTGGGCTTTCTGACTTTTTGTAGAGATGACCTTAAAGGCAAGAAGTCCACCAGGTGCATGGCACACACCTTTAATCCCAGTGACTTGGGAGGCTGAGACAGGAGTATCACAAGTTTGAGGCCAGCCTCAGCAACTTAGCAAGGAGGATAGCAACTTCAGCAAGGCCCCTGTCTCAAAAAAATAAATGTTAAGGAGCCGGGCGCGGTGGCGCACGCTGTAGCAAGGAGGATCGCGAGTTCAAAGCCTGTCCTCAGCAAATAAAGCAATTCAGTGAGACCCTGTCTATAAAATACAAAAAGGGCCAGGATGTGGCCCAGTGGTGTGCCCCTGAGTTCAATCCCTGGTACCACAAAAAAAAAAAAAAAAAAAAAAAAAAAAAAAAGTTAAGAGGGCTGGAGATGTGGCTTAGTGGTAAAGTGCCCCTGGGTTCAATTCCAGGTATCAAAAAAAATCCACCCAAAAAAAAACAAACAAACAAACAAAGAACAACCCCCCCCCCCAAGAAGTCCAAGAAATGACCACAGATGTGGTTCCTCCAACTTACATTGTGATATTGCAGAACTGAATAGGAGTAGGGGCTGCCCAGTGAGGACAGAGCATTGATGATAGCACAGGAAAAAGATGCTTTTTGGGGGGTCAACATGGCTAATGCTGGGTAAGGGACCTTATAGTGGACTCTTGCCTTTTACAGGGATCATGGGGAAGAAGCAAGCCTCTGTCATACATTGGATACCCTTCCATGGTCCTATCTGCTGGGTAGCCTGGCACTAGATCAAACCACAGGATGGACACTCACATCTCCTAATGTCTCTGTTGGAATAAACAGTTTTGTTAAAAAATTAATTATCACCGGGCGTGGTGGCGCACGCCTGTAATCCCAGCACTTGGGAGGCTGAGGCAGGAGGATTGCGAGTTCAAAGCCAGCCTCAGCAATGGTGAGGCACTTAGCAACTCAGTGAGACCCTGTCTCTAAATAAAATACAAAAAAAGGCTGGGGATGTGGCCCAGTGGTCTAGTGCCCTTGAGTTCAATCCCCGGTGCAAAAAAAAAAAAAAAAAAAAAAAAAAAAACAAGAAAAGAAAAAAAATTAATTATCAAACTGGGCATAGTGGCACAATCTTGTAATCCCAGCTACTTGGGAGGCTGAGGCAGGAGGATCACAAGTTCAAGGCCAGCCTCAGCAAGTTAGCAAGGCCTGCAGCAACTTAGCAAGATCCTGTCTTGAAATAAAGAATAAAGAGGGCTGGGGATGTGGACCAGTGGTAGATCACTTGCCTAGCATGAGCCAGGACCTGGGGCCTAGCCATCCCCAGCACTTGGAAAAAAATTTAACTATTAAATGCTGCTGAAAAAATGAGAGGGGTGTGGGGAGGGCACGCGCACATGCGTGAGCACGAGAGAGATTCCTTTAATTACTAAGAATTGCTAAGGAACCTAAAGATAAGTCTCTGCACTCACAGCATTTCAAAAAAATGGTTATAAAATCTCTGCTTCTGGCTATGACAAAGTGACTGGTGTGGGACTTGCTTTTACCTAATAAATAACAATACAATTTATTTAAAAATTTTTTCCACTTTTTTTTATTGGTGCATTATAGTTGTACATACTAATGGTATTTGCTGGTACATATTCACACATGCATACGATACACAATATAATGATATAGTTTGGCCAGTATCACTCCCAGCACTTTCCTCCTCTCCCCCCACCTCCCACCTTGGGCCCTTTCCTCTACTGATTTCCCTTTGTTTTTTTTTTTTTTTTGTTTGTTTTTTTTTGGTACTGGGGATTGAACTCAGAGGCACTTGATCACTGAGCCACATCCCCAGCCCTTGTTTTTGTATTTTATTAGAGACAGGGTCTCACTGAATTGCTAAGTGCCTCGCCATTGCTGAGGCTGGCTTTGAACTCATGATCCTCCTGCCTCAGCCTCCCAAGTGCTGGGATTACAGGCGTGCGCCACCGCGCCCGGCTTCCCTTTGGTTTCCATGAGATCCTCCCCCATTTTTCTTTTCATTTTCCCTTTCTATCTTCCACATGAGAGAAAACATACGACCCTTAACTTTTTGAGTTTGATTTGTTTCACTTAATATAATGGTCACCAGTTCTATCCATTTTCCTGATAACAATACAATTTAACAAAATATTTGAGGAACTACTTTTAAGGCACTGAACAACAGAGTGAAACTATAATCCTCCAGGGAAGGGAAACACATGAAGCGAGTCCATATTAGTCCAGCTTTCTTCTTGGGGAACTTTCTGGCCTGCAGTGCAGGGAGGTGAAGCCTAAGTAGGGCAGGATGGTCTCAATGAGCAGGAGAAGGGTAGATTAGAGAGAATTCGGGGCTGCTGAGGAAGCTGTAATGAGGGGAAGTCTCTTAGGGAGGACTTAGCTCTCAGAAGTCGGCCAGGTCTTTTCATCTGGGGGACTGGCTGCCTGTGTGAGGGATAGTCTCTAAGGCTTTTCAGGGTGCAAGTGACAGCTGAACAGAGTACCAGAGGTTGCACATGGCTTGGAGATGTTTGGGCTTCAGGTTGGCCAGAGTGAAGAGACCTCACTGAGCAACCAGGTACTCAGATGATTCCTCAGAAAGCCCATATCTTAGGAATAAGGACCATGTTCCCCAGTAAGAACAAACGAACGAACAAACAAAAAACTCACACCCTGAAGAGAAACAGATGGCAAATGAGCCCATGAAAAGATGCTCCACATCATATGCTATTATGGAAATGTAAACAAAGACAACAGTGAGATGCCACTATGCACCTCTTATTGTGGTCAAATTCCAGAACACTCATATTCACACAAAAACCTGCACATGGACGTTTAAAGTAGTTTTATTTACAATTGCAAGACCTTGGAAGCAACCAAGATATCCTTCAGCAGGTGAGTGAATAAGTAAACTGTGGTACATCTAGATAATGGGATAATTTTAATAAAAAATTTCTAAGAAGAAATGAGCTATCAAGCCATGAAAAAACACTGAGGAAACTTAACTGGGTATTACCAAGTGAAAGAAGCCAGTTTAAAAAGGGCATATACTGTATGATCCCAACTATATGACAATCTGAAAAGGAGAAAATATGGAGACAGTAAAGAGATCAGTGGTTTCCAGAGGTGGATGGAGGGAGGGGTCAACATTTAGAGCATAAATGAGGGCAGTAAAACTACTCAGTGTGATACTGTAGTTGTGCAAACATGTTATAATACACTTGTCCAAACCTTAGGCTGTATACCACCGAGAGTGAATCCTAATGTAAACCATAGACTTGGGGTGACAATGATGTGTCACTGTAGGTTCATCATTTGTAACAAATGTGCCACTCTGGTGGGGGATGTTAATAATGGGGAAGGCTATCCATGTGTGGGGCAGGAGAGGTATATATATTTTTTTTCCATTTAATTTTACTGTGACTATAAAATTGCTCTAAAAATATAGTATACTAAACATTGTTAACGTGAAACGATATTTGGGGAAAGAAATAGATTCTGTATCTATATTTCTTCTGCATGAATTTTTTTTTGAAAAACATTGAAATTTAACTTAGAAACAAAAGCAAAACCAATTATACATTAAGACTAAGGATAAAATTTTAAGATCATTTTTGAAAAAGAGTAAAGTGAAGCCTGACTAGATTAAAAAAATCTGCCGGAGGCTGGGATTGTGGCTCAGTGGCAGAGCGTTTGCCTAGCACGTGTGAGGCACTGGGTTGGATCCTCAGCACCACATAAAAAATAAACAAATAAAATAAAGGCAGCTACAACTACAAAAAAAAAAAAAAATCTGCCGATAATTAACTGCCTAAAACAAAACTTAATACCTTTCAAGGGAAGATAGTATAAACTCTAGTGAACAATCCACAATGTTCAGCATATAATATTACTATATATGTGAAGAAGCAGGAAAATTGAACTCATAATTTTGAAAGGAAAAAAAAAAAAAAAGACAATCATGAGAAACAGGCCCATGAGAGAGAACCAGAATTAGTTGACAGGAGTTTTTAAGCAGCCACTATAGACGTATTTAAGAACTTAAAGGAAAATATAGACATAATAGTTAAAGAGATGAGGAATATCAGCAGAGAAATTGAAAGCATAAAAGAGAAGCAACAGGAAATTCTAGAATTTAAATAGTACAAAATCTGAAATGAAAATTCCCTGATAGGATTCACAGAATAGTAGAGACTAGAGAAGAAAGGATTAGAGCATTTGAAGAGATATCAATAGAATATTCAATCTGTAAGACAAAAAAATATTTTTTTGGGGGGATACTGGGAATTGAACTCAGGGGTATTCAATCACTGAGCCACATTCTCAGTCCTATTTTGTATTTTATTTAGAGACAGGGTCTCACTGAGTTGCTTAGCACCTTGCCATTGCTGAGGCTGGCTTTGAACTCAAGATTCTCCTGCCTCAGCCTCCTGAGCCGCTGGGATTACAGGCGTGTGCCACCATGCCTGGCCAGAAAAAAATATATTTAAAAAAAACTGAAAAACAACTGAGAATGAACTCACCGAGGCTTCCCAGTAGGAAGCTGGGTGAAGGGCATTCACCCAGGACTCTATAGGACTGAGAATGTAGTTCAGTTGTAGAGTACTTGCCTAGCATGTGCAAGGTCCTGGGTTCAAATTCTGACACCAAAAAACTCAAAACAAAACAGAGTTTCAGTGGTCTATGGGCTAATATAAAATATTCTAAAATATTTATAATTGGAGTTCAGTGGGTAAGGAGGGAGAAAATGAGCAGAAAAAATATTTGAAGAAACAATGGTTAAAAATTTCCTATCTGGGCTGGGGTTGTGGCTCAGCGGTAGAGCACTCGCCTAGCACATGCGTGGCCTGGGTTCGATCCTCAGCACCATGTAAGAATAAAGGCATTGTGTACAACTAAAACAAATAAATATATGTTTTAAAAAATTTCCTATCTGTGGGGGAAATTTATATACCCCAAATATCACCAAGACCCAAACAATTGCATACAAAGAAAACAACACCTAGTAACTTCATATTTAAACTATTGAAAAAAAACAAAAACAAAAACAAAGAAAAAACCCACGAAAATAACTAGGTAGAAATCTAGGACAAAGTCATGATAGTATTGGATTATAACCCAAGGAATAAAATAAATATCCATGAATTCATAGTGATATAAATACATCAATTTTAAAAATGGAAAGGGAAAAGTAGTAGCTCTTTTTTATTTGGAATAGCAATAAAAGCTGTAGAAGGAAAAAAGGAAGTAGAAAATTGCTATTAATCATACACCATGGTGGTAGCTGTTGTAGTTAAGAACCAACTGATGAGTGTTAAGATTAGTGGGTAAAAAATTATGAAGAAAAACAGGGTATTTGCATAGAATTAAAGTAACTTCCTTCCCATAAAATGTGTATTAGTGACAATGAGAAAAATGGTAGTTTCTTAGTGAATATCAATCTGGCAGACACCACCTTAAGTATATAATCAAGGTTAACCTTATATGTAATAAGACATGTCAACATCATGTACCCATAACACATTGTTCTGAGAACATAGAGAATCATTTTTGTGGTGTTCTTGTCCAAAATGACTCAATATAATCATAAAAAAACATTAGTGAAACCCAAACTAAGGGCCATATTGCAAAACAACTGGTCTTCGTTTTTCAAGAGTGATGAAACTCTGCAGCTCCCTCGCCATCTTTCTGGGCATCCTACACTGGACTGCCTTAACCTTGAATGCTGAGATTGTTTTTCCACCTCTGGGCTTTTATTTGCACTTGCTTTCACCTTGACCTTCAATGCTTTCACTATGATCTAATATGGCTGCCCTCTCCTTAGCCTTTATGGCAGCTGCAGCTTCTAAGTGCCCACTGTGCAGATCTTAACATCCAGAACAAGGATGTTCTTCCAATTCAGGGTCCTGGAAAGAAGCTATGATTGACCAAGATTATAGCACATGCACACCTTTGTCCACTCAACTGTGGCCAGAAAGCAGGGCGGGAGGGAGGGAAAGAAAGAAAAAGAAAGATGAGGCAATGTTACAAATTAAAGGAGGCTAAGGAGACATGGTGACTAAATACAATAGCGAATCCTAGATTGGATTCTGGACCAGAAAAAGGGCATTACTGGGAAAACTGACAAAATTCAACTTCTGTAACTAGATTAGTTCAATTAGTGTTGAATTACTGCTATTTTTTCTGTATTTGATAATTATGATATTGTAGTTTAAGATACGATCATTATGGCAAGCAGGGTGAAAGACATGAAGGAATTTTATTTGGCATTTTGTAGTTTGAAACTTTTCTGAAAGTGTAAATAATTTTAAAGTAAGAAGTAAAAAACATATTAGGGGGAAGACAACAAGAACGTCAATGGTGGGGCTGGGGTTGTGGCTCAGTGGTAGAGCGCTTGCCTGGCATGTGTGAGGCACTGGGTTTGATTCTCAGCAATGCATATAAATAAATAAAATAAAGGTCCATTGACAACTAAAAAAAAAAAAAAAAAAAGAGCATCAATGTCAATGGTGGGAGACTTCTCAAAAGAGACTATGGAGGCCAGCAAATGGGGGAGTCACATCTTTATAGTACTTACAAAAAAATCGCTGTCAATCTAGAAATCTATTTCTAAGAAATATCATGAAAATGAGGGTGAAACCAAGGAAGACTGAGCATATTTGTTTCAAGGAGAGCTTCTTTTCAAGATTTGCTAAATTTAAGAAGTTCTTTGGGTAGAAGGTAAACGACTCCAGATAGAAATTCAGAATTAAAAGACAGAATAAAGAATAGCAGAAATGGTAAATATGTGGGTAAACTTTGAAGACTATTTTTTATCTCTTTATTTAATTTTTGTGTGTGTGTGTGGTACTGGAGATTGAACCCAGGAGTGCTCTACCACAGAGCTACATCCCCAGTTCTTTTTATTTTTTATTTTGACACAGGGTCTCACTGAGTTCCTGAGGCTGGCTTAGAACTTGTGATGTTTCCACCTTGGTCTTTTGAGTAGATGGGATTACAGGTATTCACCACTGTGCCTGCCTTCTTTAATTTGTTGAGAAGCAATCCATTGCTAAAAGCAAAAAAAAAAAAAAAAAAAAATTATATTATGAATTATGTATTTAGAAGTAAAAAGGTGTATGATAATAGTTAAAGAGGATGGGATTGTGTCCATGAAATTTGATAGCTATAAGGTTCTTATATGTTACATGAAATGGTATAATACTAATTCATGTGTATTAATTCACACTTCTAATTCAAAACTAATTCATAATACTAATGTGATCCCTGGAGAATACACACTAATGTACATGCACACATGTGTCACAAGGAAGAGATGTAGCTAGAAAGTCAGCAGACGGGGGAAAATGGATTATCCCAAAAGAAAGTAGAAAAAGAGACAGAGAAACAACAACAATAAAAAATTGGAACAAAAAATTGGAACAAATTTTAAAAAATGGTGGATGTAAACAGAATCATTAATTGTTATACTAAATATAAACAAATATAAATGTAAATGACTAGCTCTTCCCTTTCCTGGGGCTGGGAGCTTCGAGGGGAGTCACTTGCATGGCCTTGACAGGTTTGCTAGGGCTTGCTCTAGGGCTGGGGACTTAGTATATTTGCTGAGGCCAGTGCCCACCAGGAGTGTTTGATGCCAGCAGGGCTAGGCTGGAGACATCTAGGTGAATGGTGATTGGTTATATATATGGAAATTGAACAAATAAGTAACTATCGAAGGCAGAGGTGTAACCAGGTGTTACCTGGATCATGCTCCAGGACTGCGACAACATCCTGTTGAAATACTTCTGGCTAGAGGCTCTTTGCAGCCAGAGGAGGTAGATGGAGCTGGAGTCTCAAGGCGCAGGTCAGAGTCCAGTTTCTCTTTGGTTGGTTTCCCAGCTGCTTTGTAAATTGCTGGTGTCACTTCTGCTGGTGTATGTTACTAAGGTGTATCCTAGTGTTTGAGAGGTCTGAGGAAGAAATGCCCACCTTTGCAGAGGGTTGGGCTAGAAGAGGGAGGAAATCAGACAAGACTTCATGGAAGAGATGACATTTGAAATGTTTTGAAAGATAAGTGGAATTTTCCAAGTGGAAAAAGGAAGGAAGATCAGTCAGACAGAAAGGTATGGAAAGTTTGGGAATGACAAGTATCTTCTTGGGCTACGGGTGGGAGATGGGTCAGGGCCAGTCTTCAGGCTACAGCATGCTTAGGAACTAGTGAGACTTCTTTTGTGAACTGAAGGCTCAGATCTTGTTTTTATTACCATCAGAGCTCCCTATTCTAGTAGGCTCTTGCAGAGCCACTTTCTGATGGTCTTCCGCTTTCAGCCCTAGTATTTCACCCCTCTTGAACTTCTAGAGGTTTCTAGTTGGGGGAAGATCCAGGGACCCCAGAGGAAGAACTGGGGTATAAGGGATGGAAAGGGGAGTGGGCAGGTGGCCTTTGAGGAAAATATAATAAAGCTTTAAAGACTACGAGTTGGAGTTTGTTGAAAATAAAATGTGTCCTGAAACATTTATCAAACAACTGATATACATGTGCAGGCATTTGTAGAGAGAAACACTTCATGGGCCCATCCCTGCTTACGCGTCTACAAGGTGCTTACACTCTACCAGAAAACCAAAGTAACCCAAGGCGGGGAAAATCAGTGAATAATAAAGGATTGAACGGGTGCAGAACAATTGTTTGTCAATTGAATGAATGAAAGCGCGAATGAATGATATTCGAGATACTAAGACAAAGCGCCCAAGGAATCTAGGTGAAATTGCCCCGTGGGTGTCGCAGAGGAGGTGAGACTGGAAATGTCCAGCGAGCGGCCACAGGCTCCTGGCCTTTCTGAGCATACCAAGAGTCCAGGCGCCGACCGCTGGGACCGGGATGCGCTCACGACCCCCTCCCCGGCGCCGCCTCGCCTAGTTAGCGCACAGGCGGATCCTCGTGGGCGGAGGCGAGGCCTTGAGAAACGAGCCGCGGTTTCCCACCGCCCTCTCTCAGGCTTAGGGTCCAGAAAAGGGCGCTAGGGTTGGAAGCGCTAGTCCGCCGCGTCCCGCCCCATTGCGTCCCACCCACCGCGTCCCCTCCCCTCTAGCTGCGGGAAAAGCAGCCGCGGACCTCGCGTTTAGCTGTGGGGCGGGCGGAGCGCGGCGGCGGCGGCGGAGGACACCATGCGAGCGCGGCGGCGGCCTCGGCCCCGGCCGCTCTGGGCAGCTCTGCTGGCGCTGGGGGCGCTGGCGGGCGTCGGCGTGGGCGTCGGAGGTGAGTGAGGCTCCAGCGCCACGGGACGCGGCTCTCCTGCGTCCGGCCCCACCGCCTGATTTGCAGACACGGGAGGGCGGATCACGAGTTTCTGCAGTCTAAGTGTGCGGCCCTGGCCGGGGTCGTCGGAGCCGGGAGCTGAGGACCTTCCTGGCCTGCTGATGGCAGGGCCGAGAGAGAGGTCCCCGGTGCTTGGGGGGCGGGTCTTCAGCCAGGTGGGGCGCCTTCTCTGGGCGGCCTCTGTACTCGCCGCGCGGGTTCGTATCTCTGAGCCCTGCGTTCAGCTGGAGTTGCGCACGTTGCGGGTGGTAGCCGCTCAGGAGCAGCGCAGGCTGGATGGGACTGTTCCCGCAAGTTGGTAGAACGGGAGTGCCTCTGGGTGAGAGTGTACGCGCGCACCGGTTTGCCGGTTCCTCTTTCTCTGTGTAATTCCCCCCCTCCCCAACTGTTGTAATTTAGCGGCTCCACCACGGGATAGTTTTGGAGCAGGATGAAGGCTCTGCTCCCTCCAGTGTCTCCAGGAGGCTGCAGTGCTTCTGTTTCTGGTACAGACCTCCCACCCCAAAAGTCTCTAGGGTATGCGGAGAGGCACGCCAAGGGGCTTGGATCCCTGGCTTTGTTTCTCTTCCTGCTGCACACACCCTTAGCTACCCTGGCAGTCAGCGTCGGCCTGGGTGCTGGGAACCCTTAGTGATTTTGCTGTAGTTGGAGTAACTCTGGCTCGGTGAGCTGGGTCTTCCCCTACTGCAGAGGACACACAAGAGTGCACACATGTACTTTAAAATAATACAGTAGTGCTCATAAACAAATTAGACCCTGTAGGTGGGAGTTTTTTTTTTTTTTTTAAGGGTAAGATTTTTAAGTCCATTTCAAATATAAAATATTCAAAAATATTTTGGTGACTGCCTTCAAAGCTCTTCTATGTAGGTGTAGACATACATAGATTGTGGACAGGACAAAGATGTCTCCATGGACATGAGGTGGTTCTGTGGAGGGTTATTTAAATTGTTACCGTTGAAGCTTCCATGTGACAGAGATGAAAACAGGCCACCTGATTTCTAGCTGTAGAGAACAGCCTGAGGACCATTGAACAGAAATCAGAAATTTTCACCATTCTGCCCTGGAGATGTTAGAGCCTAGGTCTGCAGCTGCTGGCTGTTGATGGGAAGATGGAGAAATCCACAGGTCACCTCAGAATTGCCTGTTTTCATGAATTTAAAACATTTTAAAATTTACTACTTCTAAATTTTTAAAAACTGACACATAATAAAATTGTGTATGTTTATATACACTGTACATGTATATGATGTGTAATGATCCAATCAAGGTAATTAGTATTTCTTTGTGTGGGAACCTTCCAACTCCTCTCTTAGTTATTTTGAGATATGTCATACATTTAAAACATCTTGCCATATTATTTTTATATCCACAGCTCTTCTAAATTCACTTGTGAGTATAATCTTTATATTTTATTACAGTTTTAGAAGAAAATAGTGAGGAGACATAAGATAGTGCCTAGCATAGAGCTTGGCTCAATGTTAGTGAAGATGAAGAGTGTGTATTTTGTGTGTGTGTGGGTGTGTGTGTCTCTCCCTCCCTCTCTCCTACCTTTGCCAAGATAACTCATGTGGGTCTGGTTCACACAGTTGCAATGATCCACACAGGACACACTGCACCTACGTACCTAAGTCTAAGCAGTGTTTGAGAGCAGGGGCTCTAGAGACAGCCTTCCAGAGCAATCAGTCCCCTGTAAAAGCAGTTTTTGTTATATTTCCATCTTCTACCCCAGTGTGGGGGGAAGACATCATTAGATCCCTGGTGAAGCAGATGGTGGGATGAGAGGAGGACAGCAGTGTTAGAACACACAAGGTTGAAGGGATACAGAAAGAGGTACAGAAAGAGCAGGGTAGGCGTGAGAGTGGAACCCAGAGGCTGCCCAGAGTAAGAGGTTCTGGTATGGGGAGAAAAGAGGTTCTAGGCGTAACATTGAGTTTCAGATTTTTTTTTTTTTTTTTTTTTTTTAGTAGTACTGGGGATTGAACCTAGTGCCTCATGCATGGTAGGCAGTCACTCTACCACTGAGCCTGGTTTCAGATTTTATCTACAAAGATGGTCCCTTACCTAAGAAATATTGGATTCTGTGGCTTCCTCATATTTCGAGTTCTGTTCTAGCCTAACTAGTTCTGGGCTGGGATGCTTATTTCTCTTTCAGGTTTGTATCCTAGAAACTCTCCCACTGAAGAGTTGGAGGACTCCCTCTGTAGAATCCTCAGAGCCTGGAGAGACTTGGGAGAAAGCTTTGTTGGCTAGGGGAAGGGACAGCTATGGTGTAAGCAAGTAGGATATAGGTTTAGTTCTTGACTTTGCCTCTGATCGGCCATGTGACCTTAGATGAATTACCTTATCTCTTAGGTCCTCAGTTTCCTCATCAGTAGAGTAGAGAAAGCAATACTTCTATGTAGACAAAGGCACAAAATAAGTATTTAATAAATGGCAATACTGTTGTCATTATTCTTCTAATCCATGGTATCTACCATGCATTGGAGGCAAGAGCTGTTGTGGTTTCATGCATGAGTGCAATCTGGGCTTCCAGCATGAGACTGATGGGGTCCCTTTTTCATACCTATTTGACAGGGGGTCCCTCTTATTTCAACCCATTCCTCTTTGGTGGCACGGCATATCTCAGCTCCTTTGGTCTAGCAAGAACCACAGAGAGAGCGGTCCATACACTTGCTTTATCCGGGAGAAAACCTCAAGTCTGTCTCTGGGAAGAGAGGAAGGTAGAAGGTGTTCACAGACATCAGTCTCAATGAGGAGAGGGTCATGCCTGTTTTGTTCAGCACTATGTGCAGGGCTGGCACACAGGCAGCAAAACGAGTATCCAGGGAATGCTATGAGAAGACATCTAGAGGAGATGTGGTTCACTTTAAGAAACCCAATATTTAAATACTTGCATTCATTCATAAAATATCCTCAAGTGCTCCACTTGGACATTCTGGAGGTATTTGGTGTGTGTGTGTGTGTGTGTGTGTGTGTGTGTGTGTGTGTAGCTGAAGATGAACCCAGGGCCTTGTGCATGCTAAACACACGCTGTATCTATCAGCTATATCTGCTGGGCACTAAGATACAGTCGAGTCCATAAGTTCTTTGAGCGTTTGGACCTCTGCACTGGTGCACTATTTGGACCTCTAATCCGAGGGTGCTGGAAGCTCAAGGGACCCTTGGTGAAGTGTCTGCCTTTTTTTCCTACTTTGGAAGGATCCCCGATGAAGGCAGCATTCTTCTTCTTCTTTTCTTTTAAAAAAATTATTTATTTTTTATTCTAAGTTGTTAGAAATGACAGCAGAATGCATTACATTTCATATTATACTTATAGAGCACACTCTTACATATCTCTGGTTGTATACAAAGTATATTCACAGCATTCGTGACTTCATACATGCAAGCATTCTTCTTTACTCCCCTCAAACTTGTGAGTGTGAGAGAAAGGTGAGGAGGGGTAGAGGTCTCTTGGGGCCATCATAAGATGGGACCAGGAGGCGACAGTGTGAGGAGGGGGACCTGGAGATGCCTCCAGAAGTTCTTCCTGTGCAGCTCCCCCTCCTACTCAGGATCTCTGGTATTGTACCCTCCCAGCCCCAGGAATCCTGTTGGCAGGAGTGGCCCGGAGACGTGTCCACAGGAACCACAACTCATGAATCAGCAGACAGATAATGAACTTGGGGAGTGACTGGGCAGCTTCAGGGATAAACCGCTTGGCTTCCCCAGCCTGCTGCTTCACCCCATGCCTCTTCCTCTTTTCCTGAACCTTGGTCATCTGTGAGTGGATAGAGCAGTGTGCCTGCTGCAGTTCAGGTCACTAGTGGAAATGAACAGGGAGCAGGGAAATGACACCATCTACAGAAACCACCTGCTCTCTCTGTGTAAACTGCTTGCATTCATTGAAACTTGAGACTCTCCTGAAAAAATGATAAAATCTACCTTTCTCTTGATGCACACAGTATCCTCAGAAACACTAATTTTTAAAAAGATATTAGGTTGCCGGGCGTGGTGGCGCACGCCTGTAATCCCAGCACTTGGGAGGCTGAAGCAGGAGGATTGTGAGTTCAAAGCCAGCCTCAGCAATGGCGAGGCACTTAGCAACTCAGTGAGACCCTGTCTCTAATAAAATACAAAAAAGAGGGCTGGGGATGAGGCCCAGTGGTCAAGTGCCCCTGAGTTCAATCCCCGGTACCAAAAAAAAAAAAAAAAAAAAAAAATATATTAGGTTCATGGAGGTATTGTTTATGTGCTGTAAAATCCACCCTTTTTTTTTTTTAGGTGTGCAGCTGTATGCATTTTGACAAATGCATGCAGTCCAGAAACTATCACCATGATCAAGATGCAGAATATTTTCATCACTCCACAAAGTTCCTTCAGCTGCTTTGTAATCAGTTTCCTATTTCACCCTAGTCCCTGGCTATCACTTATCTGTTTCCTGTCCCTACAGTTGTGTTTAAAGAATGTCATTTAAATGAAATCATAGAGTGAGTAGCCTTTCAAGTCTGGCTTCTTTCACTTATCATCATGTGTTTATGATTCATCCATGTTTGTTGCGTGTTTCGGTAACTCTGGAGGTTACCCCAGGCTATTCCATCTTCCTCAGGTGTTGGGACAGTTACTCTTAAAGCAGTGGAGCTAGACCCACGAAACCCTGGAGGTGCCATTCAGCTTTCAGTTTGTAGATTTTCTAATTGGATAGATGCATTTGGGCCATGATTAAGTCCTTAGATTTTCCAACTGCCAAATAGTTAAAAATGAGGATTTTGCAGCAACGAACAGTTTTATAATTCTTGGTCCTAACAGCAACAGATATTTTGTGGCCAAAGACAATATGTCATGATCCTGAGAGCCAAAGTTGTAAAATAAACCTGGAACTATTCTACCTTTTTAAATATTTGATCACATCTCCAAAGAAACAACCCATTAGAAGTCTTCCTATCTGTTTTTCTGTCATACTCCCACAAAGAGACTGCTCCCTCCCTCCCTCTCTGTTTTTTCCCTTATATTTTATTTTTTAAATTTATTTGTTCTTTTTAGTTATACATGACAGTAGAGTGTATTTTGACATATCATGTTATGGACTATAACTTTCAATTCTTGTGGTAGTACATGATGTGGAGTTTCACTGGTTGTGTATTCATTTATGAAAATAGGAAAGTTATGTCCAATTCATTCTACTGTCTTCTATTCCCGTCCCCTCTCCCTTCATTTTATTCCCCTTTGTCTAATCCAGTGAACCTCTATTCCCCTCCCCCTTATTGTGTGTTAGCATCTGCATATCGGAGAGAACATTCAGCCTTTGGTTTTTTGGTATTGGTTTAGCATGATAGTCTCCAGTTCCACCCATTTACCAGCAAATGCCATTATTTCATTCTTCTTTATGGTTGAGTAATATTCAACTGTATATACATATCACATTTTCTTTATCCATTCATTTGTTGAAGGGCACCTAGGTTGGTTCTATAGCTTAGCTATTGTGAATTGAGCTGCTATAAACATTAATGTCGCTGTCTCTCCCTGCTTTTTATTTCAGTAGTTCATTTTCTTTATTTGGTTAGTGAAGATGTTCAAACACTCAAGGAAAGAAAGATGAAGTGAAGTGATGCATGTGAATCCTTTTTATCTTATTTATTTTATGTGGTGCCTCACGTGTGCTAGGCAAGTGCTCTACCACTGAGCCACAACTCCAGCCCTGCATGTGAATCCTAAGAAAGTCAAATGAGGGAGAGTCAACTTGCTAATTCTAATTAACCAGATGGCGTGTTCCACTCAGACAGGTTCCCCTTGCATATGCAAGCTCACTTGTGCACGCTTATGCTCCTTTACCTAAACTTGTGTTCTATGCCACTTCCTTTTATATGAGGGAGGGGGGCAGGGAACAACCTCAAGAAAAGAACTCTGAGTTCTTTTCTGTGGAATTTAAGAACCTACATCTGATTCATGGCTCTGTAGGCCTTTTCATGAACTTGCTGGGTGACTTTGAACAAGTCATCTTACCTCGAGGCCTCTGTCTTTTGGAGTCTCAGGGGCTGCAAAGCAAGTGAAGGGGGAGATGAAGGAGAGTCTTCGGTTTGTTCCTGTTCCTACCTCCGGCAGGAGCACTTCCTTCTTTAACAGTAGTAACTTGGAATTTCACGTAAGGGTTCTTTAGGGGGTGGGGAGAGAGAGTCCTGCACTAGAGTGCAGTAGCCACTTTAAAAGTCCCTGTAGTCACCCAAAATCTCTTTGCCAGTGGAATTTTTGGGTAGCAGAAACCTGGGTCTGTGAGATCCACTGATGGTTCCAAGCCCTCCATTAGCCACCACACAGGATGGCTCCAGATTAGACCGTCACTGGAGCTGCCTGCCTGACACGTGTTTGCAGCTCCCCTGAGGTAGAGGGGAGCTTGGTGTCTTCCTCCTGGAACTTCTACAAGTTGGGAACAGAGCAGCCTCTGCGAGGTTCTTGAAGGCTGTGGGAGCAGGCTGTCAAAGTTTACTCTTTTTTTTCTTTTTCATTCTCTTCTATCCATTACTATTATTAAATAAAAATTGCATGTGTTTGTGAGGTACGACATGTTTGGAAACATGTACACGTCATGGAATGGCTAAATCAAGCTACCTAACACATGCATTACCTCATGTACTTATTATTTAATCTGTGCTGAGAACACTTAAAATATGTTCTTTTAGGTAAATGATACATGGTTATTAACTCTAGTTACAATGTTGCACAGTAGATTTCTTTCTTTCTTTCTTTCTTTTTTTTTTTTTTTTTGTACCAGGGATTGAACTCAGGGGCACTCGACCACTGGGCCACATCCCCAGCCCTTTTTTGTATTTTATTAGAGACAGGGTCTCACTGAGTTGCTAAGTGCCTCGCCATTGCTGAGGCTGGCTTGGAACTTGTGATCCTCCTGCCTCAGCCTCCCAAGTGCTGGGATTACAGGCATGCGCCACAGTAGATTTCTTGACGTATTCCTCCCATCTAACTGAAATTTTGTATCCTTTGGCCAGCATCTTCCCATCCACCCTGTCCCCCAGAATTCATCCTCTTGTTCCTACCTAACTTTGGGGTTCCAAGAGGCTATGGAGTTTTGATGCCAAAGGTGCAGCAGAACACCCAGCAGGCTCTGGGGAGCCTGCATTCATGAATGGTGATGCAGAAAGGAGGCAGAGCAGAGGACATTTAAAACTAGATTTAATTTTCTTTTAATTTACAAAAGTAATTCAGTTTGTTAAATAAAAAAAGTTAGGCAGTACAGAAATATGATACTGTAGAGCTGGGGATGGTGGTGCATGCCTGTAATCTTAGCTACTTGGGACGCTGAAGCAGGAGGATCCCAAGTTGGAAGCCAGCTTTGGCAACTTAGGGAGACAACAACTTAGTGAGATCCTGTCACAAAACATAAAAAGAGCTGGGGTTATAGTTCAGTGTTAGAGTGCTTACCTCATACGTGTGAGGCACTGGGTTCGATCCCTGGCACCACATAAAAATAAACAAATAAAAGGTATTGTGTCCATGTACAACTAACAAAAAGGAAGAAATTTAATAATGTAGAAAATTCAAGTTCCTCATACTCTCATTCTTAGAGATAACAGCTGTGATTCACAATAGGATCGTTACCCTTTAATGATCTACTCTAGGCATCTTTTTTATGTCAGCATATGACTTCCCATTATTTACTCTAAGAGATATATAATTTTAGCCAGAGACAGTCTCTTACAGGGCTGTGTCAGAATTCATTTAACCAACTCCCCGTTGGCAGTTGTTGGAGTCATTCCCAATGACTATAAAGTATTATTTGCTATTACAGATAAAGTTGCAGGGGTATAACCTTATTCACTTATCATGTACCTTGGTTCAAGTTTTTCTACCAACTGAACTACTTGAACTAAAGTTGCTGGGTCAAAAGGCATGGATATTTATTTATATATTTAGCAGTGCTGGGAGTTGAACCTAAGGCAAGTGCCCTACCACTAAGCCACACTTGCAGCCTTTTTTTTTTTTTTTTTTTCCCCCTCTGTTGCCCAGGCTGGTTTTGAACTGCTGGGCTCGAGTAATCTTTCTGCTTTAGCCTTCTGAATATCTGGAAGGTCATCAAACCCAGCATGGACATTTTAAATTTTAATAGATGTTGACAAATTGTCTTCAAAAACAGTCAAGCCAGTTTGCCTTCCTCCCAAGACTGGCTGGCAGTTAGGACTGGTGACAGAACTGCTGCCTGCTGTTCTTACTCATGAGACATGAGCTGGAGAGGAAGATCCCAGAGCTGGAAAGCTGGGTGCCAAGGTCACCTACAGGGTGCTGCTGGGCTGGGCCTTAAACAGAGTCTGCCTCTTTCATATATGGCATGAGTCAGATGGGAGGTGGGGCTGGAGCTGATAAAAATTTCCAAAACTCTGAAATGCAACATTTCAGATGTCAGTTATGCCATTAGGAAGAAATGGCCCCTTGTGCATTGTGTGAGGGGTCTTAGACCTTGGGATGCTAGGCCTCCTAGAGTACCAGTTGCCCTGTTGATGTTTCTGGTGTTTGAAAGGCTGGGGGCCAACAGCACATTCAGGGTCATCTAATCTAACACGATTTGTCTTATAGAAAAGCAGAAAGGGAATTCCTGAGAGGTAAAGGCATTTCCCCCAAGATCTCTTGGGCATTGTGTGGGATCTAGCCCTGGGGGCTCCTGTCTCCTGGCCAGAGTGATTTCTTCCTTATGTTCTGAGACAAAGTATCCTCTCTTGTCTGACACTGAGGTGGAGGGGGGAGGAGGGACATTCCTGGTGCAAGAAGTGACTAGAGTGAAGATAAGGGGGATGGAACTGGACATTTATTGAGCATCTACTATAAATCGCCTTTTCACACATATTACCTCATTTAATCCTCACAACTCATGTGGCAAGCATCCCATATTTGGGAGCACAGAGTAAAGGAAACAACTGTTGGGGTCTCCAGAGCTTGGCTGATATGGCTGGATTAAACCTGATAAATACTAGGGAGCAGTTACAAATTCTTTTTTCTTTCTTTCTTCTTTTTTTTTTTTTTTTGGTTGTCGATGGACCTTTTTTAAAAAAAATATATTTACATTGAGTGCTGAGAATCAAACCCAGTGCCTCACACTAGCTAGGCAAGTGCTGTACCACTGAGCTACAACCCCAGCCCCAGCAGTTACAAATTCTTAAATAGAGATGTGACTGGGCCTCAGAGAGAGCAGCAGAGAGATGCAGGGACAGGTCTGGGGCCATATGGCAAGTGGGAAGGGCACAGGTGGCTTTAGACCCCTGGTCTCCTGCTGGTCTGCAAGCTTTTCCTACCGCATCCACCAGGCCCATTGTTAACTGCCCCTGCCTCATCAAGTTTCTCCAGGGCTGGTTGTTAATTTTAGACCACAGCCATTCGGAAGATGGGATTGTGCCCAAGGATGGGTTTTATGTAGTCTTCGGCACATGACTATCTAATTAACCCTGTGAGAGGTGATAACTAGACAAGGTCTGACTTCATTTATAAGAACAGGGCCTACTGGCTAAAGGGTCAGTGAAAGGGGGTGGCGCAGTAGTCACAACATTTGAGACTTGTCCAAAGGGCATCCACTTGCTCAGGCCAAAATCCTTCCTGTCCTTCCCTCATGCCTCACGTGGCCTCTTTCAGCAAGTCCTTGGAACATGTCTAGCATCTGACCACTCCATCCACACCACTACCATTCAAGTCCTGACCACTGCCATCTGTTGGCTGGATGATGATGATTATTTTTTAATATATTATTTTTAGTTGTAGGTGGGCACGATGCCTTTATTTTATTTATATGTGGTGCTGAGGATCAAACCCAGGGCCTCACACCTACTAGGTGAGCGCTCTACTGCTGAGCCACAACCCCCAGCCCTACCTGGATAATTTTAATAATGTCCTAATTGGTCCCTTTGCCCTCTGGCCTCCCCACTGTCTGTCCTCTGCATCAGCAGCCAGGCTGAGCTTTCTCTGCTCACTTCTGCTCAAATCCCTCTAGTGGCTCTCACTGGAGAACATGTAGAGAATGAAGACCACCCTCGCTACCCTGGTTTATGGCTTCCAAGAGTTCTGATCCCTGTTTCTCTACCCTCCTCTCTGCCGTCTCCTTCTTCGTTTCTCTTCCTGCTATTTCTTCAAAAGGCTGAGGTCTATCTAGCACTGGTTTTGGGTCCCTTCTGGAGTGCTCGTCCCCCAGATCTTCCCACAATTCACTCTTTAACCTCATTCTGGAATGTGAACTCCTTGGAGAGGCCTTCCTGACTGCTTTCTTTAAAGGGGACGCCTTCCCCTCTTTGCTTGCTATTTCTTTATCCTGCTTTATTTTCTTTAAGCATTTGCCACTGTTTGAAATTGTACTTTTTTTTGTTGTGTATGTTTTTTTTATTTGTTCTAATTAGTTATACTTGACAGTAGTACTGTGTATGTTTTTGTTAGCAGTTTCCTTACCAAAATATAAGCTTTACAAGAGTGGGGGCTTTGTTTAGTTCATCAGTGTGCCTCCAGCGCCCAGGAGAGTACCTGGTACAGGCAGGTGTCTGAAAGAATTAATGAATGCTAGCCAGGCATGGTGGCGCACACCTATAATCCCAGCACTTGGGAGGCTGAGGCAGGAGGATCGTGAGTTCAAAGCCAGCCTCAGCAATGGCGAGGCACTTGGCAACTCAGTGAGACCCTGTCTCTAAATAAAATACAAAAAAGGGCTGGGGATGTGGCCCAGTGGTCGAGTGCCCCAGAGTTCAATCCCTGGTACCAAAAAAAAAAAAAAAAACAAAAAAAAAAAAACAAAAAAAAGAAATGCAAACTCATTTTGCTAGGTTCTTAGGGATTCGGTAACAAAGTACCACAAACCAGATGTCTGAAAACAACAGAAATTTATTCTCTCTGGAGGATAGATATCTGAAATCAAGGTGTGAGCAAGGCCATGTTTTCTGAGACTCTGGGTAAAATCTTTCATTGTCTGTTCTTGGCTTCTGGTGGTGGCTGCAATCATTGGATTTTCTTAACTGCCATCTGCAACTCTGCCTCTGTTGTCACATGCTGCCATTCTCTCTGTCTCTGTCTTCACATGACGTTTCTTTCATCTTATAAGGACACCAGTCATATTGGATTAGTGCCCACTCCAATGATCTCATTGATTACCTCTGCAAAGCCCCTACTTCCAAATTCTGTACTGGGGATTAAGACACAAATATCTTTTAGGATATAATTCAATCCATAACACACTTTAATATTGGCAGAGGCAATTTATCACACATGCTTTCCAATGTTAAATACCGTATTTAATTGACTCTGATGCATTTCTTTTTTCCTGTGGTATTGGGATCAAACCTATCACACATGCTTTCCAATGTTAAATACCGTATTTAATTGACTCTGATGCATTTCTTTTTTCCTGTGGTATTGGGATCAAACCTAGGGCTCCGCATGAGCTAGGCAAATGCTTTACCACTGAGATATGCACCCACCCCTACCTACCTATTCTTGGAAGGCCAGGCAGTGAATATTTTACCTTTTGATGGTCATGGTTTTTTTTTTTTTTTTTTTTTTTTTTTGTTGTTGTTGTTGTTGCTATACTGGGGATTGAATCCAGGGCCTCAAGCATGCTAGGCAAGTGCTCTACTACTGAACTACATCCCTAGTTCGGTTTACTTTATTTTGAGACAGGGTCTTGCTAAGTTGCTTAGGGCTTCACTAAGTTGCTGAGGCTGGCTTTGAACTTGCAATCCCCTCCTGCTTTAGCCTCCTGAGTCGCTGGGATTACAGGTGTGTGCCACTGCACCTAGCTGCACTTTATTTTTTGAAATGTTTAGAATCTCTGAAATCCATTATCTTAGAGTTGGTGAACTGTGGTAGTTTGGATTCCTTATGGCTTTGGGTGATGCTTCCTGGAGCTTTTGCTGGGAGCACAGAGGTGTGCATTGCCTTGAATTCCACCTCCTCTCTCCTTTCCCCCTTCCTTGGGTTGCTGAGCTACTGCTACCTTTAAGGAAGGAACAAAAATAGACTTCATTGAAATATACTCCATAGAAACCACTGGTGCACACATAGGGCAGTTAGCATGAGAAGTTTTGCACACATAGGGCAGTTAGCATGAGAAGTTTTGTTCTTCAATGAGTCACCCAGCCAGGTGACTGCAATGGAAGATCAGGCACTGGATCACTCAATGTCCCCATGGACCTTACTGGGAATTGACCAAAGGTCAGTGGCAGGGCTGAGGATCCAGGCCAGAATTCCTCTCCAACAGACAGTGAGAGAGATGTCCATAGAGTTTGTAATACAGACCATCTTCCCTGCCTTCTGAACACTGTTCATTCTAACTTGACCCTCTCCTGAAGTCCCCTGGCCTCATCAGGGTGGCCCGTTCCTGCATTCTGACATCCTGTTTCACTGGACAACATGTCCCCAAAATAGCCCCCGTTGACGCATATGACTTCCACTCGTTCCAACTCCCTTCCTTGTTTCCTATTTTTCTCTATTTTTTCCCCACCCTTTGTCTCTGCTCTGGTTCTGTGAATCAGGCTCATGTGCCAAACCACAGCCTTCGACTTCTACTTTCCAGGCAAACTTCTTGGCTGGCCTTGCCTATCTTTTTTATTGGCCTTCTTTACTTGGCCATCTCTCCTAGATTGGATTTTTGAATACTAATATCCCTAACTCCCTGTAGAAGCCAAATCTGGTAACTGGTCATTTTACGCGAGCCTGATACTTTCTGTTCCACGTTCTCACCCGTACCCCTCTGTTTGGGGTGTACTTGGCTTTGTGTCTAGTGTTCTATAAAATGGTATCTTCAAGGAAAAAAATAAAATAAAATAAAAACATTCATTTGCCCTAAATAGCTTGAGACTAAGGATAAAAACAGCAACAATAAAAACAATGGCAACAGTGTTTATTGAGCATTTTCTGTGTGCCAGCTGTTATGCTCAGCTGTGTTCCAGGGACTGGTTCTTTTAATTCTTACAACCATCTCGTGAAGACCAGGCCCAGTCCACCTTGTTTTGCTGCTCTTGGCTAAACTGTCAGAGGAAAGAGGCCGCAGCAGTCGTCCATCCTTTACAATGACATTGTGATGAAGATCCCCACTTCTCTGGGAGGGCCATGTCTGGGTTGAGAGGCCGAGCAGGAGCACTGGCTTTATGAATGACTGATAACCCAGGTCCAGACTCCTGGCCCGTTTTTCAGGATGGTGGGGTGAGCAGCAGTTCCTTGAATCAGCATGGGCCCAGCTCGGAGACTTCTGGTGAGTCAGTCACTTTGAACCACTGCATTCCAGGGAACCTGCCCTAAGTGACAGGACTTGGTTGGGGAGATCGTGGAGGGATCATTGGTTCTCACGAAATCAACCTGTGATTCATTAAAAACAAGGGAGAAAGGGGAGTGGGTAACCATGACTCCAAGGCATGAATTCCTAAAGAACAAATCCCAGCAGCTCAGCTCCTCATCTGGGCTCAGGGACAGCTCATACACTAGGAGGGGCCTGCTGTTTTTTATTTCACATCTGGCAAGGCTTTTTTTTTTTTTTGTTTTTTTGTGTGTGTGTGTGTGTGTGTGTGTGTGTGTGTGTGTGTGCTATGAATCAAGGACTCCTAGGGAAATGCTAACTTGAGAATGAATGGCTGGATAAATGGACAGACTGGGACAGACTGGGAAAAGTTTTCGAAAACAATCTGATAGTGCCCACGCTTCCCACACTTCTCTTCTGCCTTTCAGCTCTCTGCAGTTGCTTTGTGCTTCTCTCCTCGCGAACATCCATGGCATTTATATCCAGAATTACTTCCGGGATGCCAGTCCTCATGGCAATTCCCGAGAGAGAGAGAGAGAGAGAGAGAGAGAGAGAGAGAGAGAGAGAGAGAGCTAAAATAGTTCAGGTGAGGCTCCTTTCTGAACTCTTCTGATAGAACAATAAAGAGGGGCTATGTCCACATCTGCCTGGGGAGAGAGCAACTGTGAGGCCCAGACATAGCCGGGCAGCCCCTGGCACGGAGAAGCCCTGGGTTGCATTGTTGGTTCTGAAGGTTGAGATATCCTGACTATGGCTCTGGGAGATCAGCTTCCTTTCTTCCATTACAGATTTTTGTCTGGCTGAGGGATACCCCACCTTGAAGGTGACCTTGATGTTTTAGGGCCAGGCCTGGAACCAATGCCATAATTCCCACACACAGTCCTTACGTACACGTGCTAAGATTATAGTCAAGCAGAGGCAGAGCTCCAGAAGTTACTCATGGGCTCATAGCCACCTCCCTCCTGTCGAATTTTAGGGTTAAGAAAGGCCTTTGAAGTTAGCCAGACTCAGGTTATGAAGAAACCTGAAGCTTCTAGGAGTTACTTCAAGGATTCCACATTTTGTGGAGAACAGTGAAGGTCTAAATTGAATGAGGGACCCATTTAAAATTCTATGAGTAATTTTGAGAAATGAATTCATTTGCTTAAAAACAAAACAAATAAGCCGGGCGCGGTGGCGCACGCCTGTAATCCCAGCACTTTGGGAGGCTGAGGCAGGAGGATCGCGAGTTCAAAGCCAGCCTCAGCAATGGCGAGGCACTTAGCAACTCAGTGAGACCCTGTCTCTAATAAAAAATACTAAAAAGGGCTGGGGATGTGACCCAGTGGTTGAGTGCCGCAGAGTTCAATCCCCGGTACCAAAAAAAAAAAAAAAAAAAAAAAAACCAAAGCAAATAAAACTGATTTGGTCTAATAATACCTTTTGATTGACTCGAATATGTATTTACTGAATATATTTGAACAAGGACTGGGTCCTGTCTGGCTAGGCTAGGGAAGGCCTGAAGGGAACCTAAATATGTTGGGTGGCAGTGTCATTAAGATGAGAAAAAAAAATAATATGGTAGGAATACTAGAGTTGAGGAAAATAAGGCTGAGAGGAGTTAAATGACTCACCCACAGCCACACTATTAGCAGGTGACTCAGGACCATGGTTTTCTGATTGTGCGGTGGTCACCTTTCTATTAGATCCCTCTGCCCCTAGTGAGGCCCTACAAATACTGATAAAGTGTAATTTTTTTTTTTTTTTTTTTTTGTGGTACCGGGGATTGAACTCAAGGGCACTCGACCACTGGTCACATCCCCAGCCCTTTTTTGTATTTTTTATTTAGAGACAGGGTCTCACTGAGTTGCTAAGTGCCTCGCCATTGCTGAGGCTGGCTTTGAACTCGCGATCCTCCTGCCTCAGCCTCCCAAAGTGCTGGGATTACAGGTGTGCACCACCGCGCCCGGCTTAGTGTAATTTTCTTTTTCTTCATCTTCTCTCTCTGTTGGGATTGAACCCAAGGCCTTGCACATGCTAAGCATGTGTTCTAACACTGCACTTCACCCCAGCTCCTTGAAGTGTAATTTTCAAAGAGTTAAATGTATAATTCTAATATAAATAGAAAATAAGGGGCTGGGGCTATGGCTCAGCGGTAGAGCACTCATGTAGCATGTGTGAGGCCCTGGGTTCGATCCTCAGTACTACATAAATAAAATAAAGGTATTGTGTCCACCTGGAACTGGAAAAAAAAAGTAAATGCACGTCAAAGATTTATTCAGTTTAATTAATGAGAGAACCAGTAAAATGTTAGTACTATTTGAAATGAGAATTCAAGGAAGAGAGATTAATACTTGGTTAGTCAAAGAAAGGTGGAGGGGCTGGGGTTGTGGCTCAGCGGTAGAGCGCTTGCCTAGCATGCGCGCAGCCTGGGTTCGATCCTCAGCACCACGTAAAAATAAAGGCATTGTGTACAACTAAAACAAATAAATTAATATTAAAAAAAGGAAAGGTGGAGGGCTGGGGTTGTGGCTCAGCAGCAGAGCACTCGCCTGTCATGTGTGCGGCCCGAGTTTGATTCTCAGCACCACATAAAAATAAAGGCATTGTGTACAACTAAAAACAAATAAATATATATTAAAAAAAAGAAAGGTGGAAATGAATTATTGCTTATGGATTCAAAATTGGCCAGTGTTTACAAAGCAGTAAATCTTTAAATTTTATTTTATTTTATTTTTTTTAGTTGTAGATGGACACTATACCTTTGTTTTATTTATTTATTTTATGTGGTACTGAGGATTGAACCCAGTGCCTCACATACATTCAGTGCCAGGCAAGTGCTCTACCACTGAGCCACAACCGAGCCCTACAAAGCAGTAAATCTTAGTGTTCAAAGGTTACCTTTTCTATTAGACAGAAATTATTGGCATTTTTATTGGATAAGAATCATACTAAAAAAAATCATAAAAAACCATTTATATTGTCATTGGTTTTCTACAAGTTACCTGCTACTCTTACAGAGTTGTAAAGTGTCCTAATCAATTGAAATCAAAGATACATACCTCTAGAAAATCAAATGTCCCTAGCCTGGGTAGGTCATTTTCTGAATGTATTTTTGTCCAGGTGTTGGGATGGAAGGAACTCAGTCAAACTGTAATAAAATAGACTGGGACATTTAGTTTGGTGAGAAGTTTTGGGGATACTGGAAAATTACTCACTGGGGACAATTTCTCCAAAACATAGACTTGCTGGTCTTTACAACTGGGGGCAAAGGAGGCCCTTTAGAAAACTGGATAGTGAAACTGTCAGGATAACTGAAAGGCTCTTCTTTCGTTCTAGGGAGAAATGGGTCTTCCTCATTCTATGTCTTATACTGGAAGAGGCTTCCCTGAGGTCACTGCAGGAAGAGGGGGTACTTGGCTGAGGCCAGTGAGTCTGAGCTGAGGAGCAGGGGGATGGCACAAGCAGATGCCTGGGTTTTGCTTCCTGGCTGGGTTTCTCAGAGAAACTTTGGTCCCCCTTGCTGTCCCCGCTCCTCATCCCCATCCCCAGGCTTTCCCCTGTCCTTTGTCAGTCTGAGGGCTGTTCACATGGTATCTTTTGTGTATCCCTTGGCTCTACGAATCCTATGAGGCAGATGTGTCATGCCATAGAGAACAGGCAGGTTGCCCAAGGCTACAGCATGGCGAGTACGAAGAGCATTTGGAATTCAAGCACAGGCCTTACTTCCAGTGCCCAACTCTATGATCTTCTAGTTCCTAGCAGTTGACTTTTTCCTAACATTTTTGAAGTTCTCTGGAGCATTTTGTGCTTGGATTCCAAGATACGTGTAATATGGGAAACTTAAGAAGTTTTCAGATTTGCTTTCCCCTAGCAGACCAATGGGACGCTGCCACTAAAGTCACCCTGCCCTCCCGGCCCCTGCCATACTTAAGCTATGCTTCATAGCATAGGAAGCCTGGGAAGCTCTGTGTTGTGGCTATGAATATCACTCGGGTAACTGAAGAGGACACTTGGGCATCCTCATGTTTTCACTTGCACAACGTAGGCATCAAGCCAGTTGTTCATTAAAGCCTTTCCATCAGTTGTGATCAGATACCTGGGCTCGTGTCTCAGCCACATCCTGTCACTTGTCATCCCCGTGACCTCATCAGCTGAGGGTGGAGATGAGTTTCTCCTAAGTCTTCATTCTCTTTCTTCCTTACCAATAGCCTGTTTGGTAAAAACCTGTGGCATGGTTAAGGTGTATTTGTGTGCACTTGAGGGTTGTGAACCTGGGTGTTTGGGAAAGTTGGGAAGGATAGGGCAGGCTGGTTATTCATTGAGCCAAATCAGGTGCTAATGCCCTTATCTCTCTGTTGCAGGGCCCAACATCTGCACCACAAGAGGCGTGAGCTCCTGCCAGCAGTGTCTGGCTGTGAGTCCTGTGTGTGCCTGGTGCTCCGATGAGGTGAGGAACAGACACTGCACCTTGTTTTCCCTGACATAGACACAGACCCCTTAGGTTATCTCCTTCTTCCTAAATGCATAGCAAGATCCTTCTGAGCAAGACTGGGGTGAAGCCTTCCCACTGATGGATGTTGAAGAGCCATCCTAGGAACATGGCTGGGAGTGCCACCCAGAGACTCCCGGGAAGCCTCCACCCAGCCAGTTCAGTTGGGCCTCTGGCTTGGCTATAACCAAGCCTTATCATCCTTTGCTTGCCTTTTGTTGGGGTGGGATATTCCAGGAAAGAGGGGCCTCATGTCCCAAAGGAGAGACAGAAGGGGTATAGGTATGGAGGGGTAGCTGACTTCTTTCTTTCTTTCCTCCTTCCTCCCTCCCTCCCTCCTTTCCTTCCTTCCTTCCTTCCTTCCTTCCTTTCTTTCCTCCAGGACTTCAAAAAGGCAAACAGAGGAGGAATCTTGCTCATGTGTGGGGCATTTAGTTGGAGGCTCTTTCCTCTTCTCCTCTCTCTGATGGCCTCTTTTTCTTCTTTCCCTCCTTCCTTCCCTCTCCTAGGTGTCAATGAGAGAAGGAGCTGGGCCCATTGGTGAGGATGGGTGGGTGATGGGAAAGGGTTAGCTGTGTCTGTGAGGAGGGTTTGTTGTGTCTGGGGCCCTAGGGAATGAGTGTGTCTGAGCAAATGCTATGTTTGTGGCTGGGTTGGGAATTTGGAGCTGGCAAGGCTGGGGGTGGGGGAGGTGGACATGGCTGGAGAGATTCCCAGCCATTACAGAGTCTGAGGCTGAGTCACTGGCCACTGGCAGGTGGTTACCTAAGCTCCTGGCCTGGCTGCTAGTCAGCTACCAGAGGGAGGCATCCTCTGTCACTCAGCATGTCCCTGCCCTCCACAGTTTTAAGATCGCTCTAGCTGGGCCTTTCATTCCCTGTCTACTTCTTTTCCTGATTCACTGATTTTCCTAAAAAGGCAACCTCCCAGGCAGGCTGTGGGGGAGGGGAGCTTCGGGAGGCTGTGTTTATCCCCAAGAGGAGGCTGCCAGAGCACGGAGGCCAGCTCAACATGCAGCTTTGGCCTCTGTGCCATCAGGCAAGGGAAGCACACCAGGCAGCTGCCCAACATCTGGGCCACATTGACTTCATTTAGTAAATGAAACATTCCCCGGGGCTGGGAGTGGGAGGTGTGTGGGGAGGGTGAGTCCTTCTCCTCCACCCCCACAGGTGCCCCTCCCCTCTGGGCAGAACTGGCTGCTCCTGTGTGAGGTGGCTTCCTCCCTTCTCATCTGCCCTCTCCTCCTTCCTCTGGTCACCACCATGAATGAAGCTTTGTTAATTGGAAAGTTGCAGTTCTGCAACTGAATCCTAGAAGGGGGAGCTAATGCAGAGGTGTCTGGCTTGGACTGGATGGCCTAAAACTGGTAGAGCAGAGGAGCCAGGGTAGAAGCCCTAGTGTCCCTCATTTCCTCCTCCTCCTTCCCTCCTTTTCAATCCAATGTGAAAGAAAAGGCAGGCAGCTCTGGCCCAGAAAGTCTAGGGGGAAAAAGAAAACATTCTTGGAAAGTCTGTCTTGTACCCCTTCTCTTCCCGTTTTTCACCCTTCTTGATCTTCCAGGGTCGAGGTCTGACCAGACGCCGCTTTCAGAACATGTGACCACATTTCAGAGATGCAAATATGGAATATTTATGGGTGACCATGGTGCATCTTGTCCTCTGGGACAGGCTGGGTGAAGGCAGGGGTGGGGGTGCAGGGTAGGATCAAAGTATGAGGTTGGCCCAGCCCAGGAATAGGAAATGGGAACAGCTAAGCACAAAGAAAACTAATGAGGGGAGGTGGAAAGTCCTAGAGATATTTCCCTGGAGGATGGACTATAAATGGAAGCAGGGGAGCACAAAGCTTTAGTGAATGACTACAGCAAAGGGTGGAGGACTCCAGTGTGATGCAAAAATGTGTCAGCCAGGGAGGAAAGAGATGGGAATCGAGGACTGTAACCCTTGCCTGGGTCTTCCCCTGCATAGTCAAAGATGGGGCTGAGGGTGTAGCTTGGTGCTTCTGCGCCCCACGCCTTGACTGTTCCAGGCGATGCTGGCAGTGCCTGGAAAAACAACTGGTTGGGCTCTGCTTTCCCTTGGTCCTTAGAGGACAGCAGCTCTTGGGTGTGTAGCGAGTGCTTGGCGGGGTAATAGGAAAACATAGCCAACGTGCTTGAGCGGGGTGTTTTGGGCCCATCTGCATAGGGTGTGTTCTTGGAGGGTTGGATACAGACAGGGGTTGGGGTTGGGGTGGTGTGCTGTCTCTGGTGGCACATCTAGCAAAAGGCCAGCTTCGTGCAGAAATTCAGCTTGTCATTTTGGTCCCAGTGGACCAAACTCACCTGGTGGTGAACATTGCCTGAGGTGTTTGTTAGAAAATAAAGGTTTGCAGGATGGACCCTGGACCTATTGCATCAGATTGGGTTGTCATGGTAGCAAGTTGGACAAACCTTGCTCATCAAAAGAACTGATTGTTGGTCAAGGAGAAGGGAGGCAGAGTTGAGGTTGCCAGTCAAATACAGAACACCCAATCAAATATGGTTAAACAACAAATAATTGTTAGTGTAAGTATGTCCCAAATATCTGCTAAATTTGGCAACCAAAAGGTGGAGAAAATACTAGGACTTGGTATGTAGGCCTGAGTGCACACTAGGAGGTAGACCAGCTTACACTTAGTCTGACATCCAGGGGTGAAAGAAGAAGAATGGGTTTTGGTCTAGAAAAATACAAGACTCCAGTAGGACTTCCTTCTTATTTTCCTCTCTGCAGCTGTAGAAAGGTATAAGCCACTCTTTATGGTTCTTTTTAGTCACAAACATAATTTCATTCTCACTTCCTTGCTGCTCTTTCTTTCTACTTATTTTTAACCTGGAGGATAAATGTCCACCTTGAGAGTTTTGCTTCAACTTGTTATTGTAAAAAAAAAATCAACAATGACAGGATAAAATTAAGAGTTCTCTCCTTGTAAACAAGGAAGTATGAGTACACTATAACCTTCAATGCCTTCCTTCTCTCCTTTTTCTTCCTTCTGTACATCTCTGCGTGTTCAAGTGATTTCTTGTTCTCACCAGATGAACTAATCAAGATGGCAACATTAATTTATTTGGATTGGAGATGTTTTTGTAGTTCTCTGGAGTGAAGGAAAGTACTAGGGCATGTTGCCCCTTGCTTTTCTCCAAGGAGAATATGCAATAACAGTAGTAGTTACAATGGTAATTGTAGAAAAGAGTCACCTTCTGTTCAATTCTTTAAAAAGGTATTTATTTTTATGTGGTGCTGAGGATCGAACCCAGTGCCTCACATGTGCAAGGCAAGCGCTCCTTCTATTCAGTTTTATTTGTTAAAACCATATCCACAAGATTTGCGTATATTTGAGATATTTGTATTCTAAAAGCCTTTCGTGTTCACAAAATTATTTTATCCCCTGACCAATCCTGTGAGAAATGTAGCAGGATAATTATTCATGCTGTACTTTCCCAATTTCCAAAACAGGATTAATGGGGAATGGTAGCAAGAGCATGTGTCACCCTCCCAGGAAAGAAAGGTGGTCCACCAGCTCACACAGCACATGGGCCACACACCTTACCTCTCTGCTCAGCATCTTCCCTGGGGCTTGGCCATTTTTGCCCTTTTTGTGTAACATTTAGTTTCACTGGAAACTGGAACTTTCACATTCGCCTCCTTTCTAGTTTTCTCTCCAAATAACCTGGAGACATCCCTTCTACCATCTCTGCCTGGATTATTCAGAAAGGGAATGTTGCTCAAGGGTGTTGAGGTCACTGTCGTGGTGTCCTCCTGGGACAGGAAGCTCTCAGGGAGAGCTGGGCTGATGAGCAGGCCTATTATTTTCTTGACCTCCGATGGCAAGGGGCGGGAGAGTAGGAAACCGTTTTTTGTTTTTCAATGTTTATTTTTCTAACAAAATTCGTACTAAATTTTAAGGCCCTCAGCATGTCTTTGCTCTTGAGACCCTCTTCTAATCAGGACTGCTGCCATAGTATAAAATGGGAGTAAGGGAACCTCCCTCAAGAACATTCTCTCCCTTCACTGAAGCAGCCTGAAGACATTTGATGGCTTGCAGTTCTCATTCAGTTCTCTGCTCTCCCCATGCCCAGATCTCTCCTCCAGCATCTGTCTCGTCCTGGAAGGGATCAACTTTCTTGGTATCTTGGTGATCCAATCATTGCCTTTTTGGGAAGGTTTGCTCAGGGCTTTGTGGGTAGCTGCAATCAGAAATAAGGGTAGGGTGCTTGTTTTTTTTTTTTTTTTTTTTTTTTTTTTTTGTAAGAAAGAAGACTATTTCCTGAGAGAAAAGGGTTGGGGGAGATGGGTAGGGAACCAGGGAGACTGGGCACAAAATCCAAAGTGCCCAGGAGTTCTTCCTACTGTCATTCTGTACCTAACCAGAGCTGAGCACAGGGAAGGAGATTTTCATCTCAGAGTCACGGAGGGTCTGTGATTCCCCTGTTGTGATATCTGCAGCCGGAAGTTTAAGTGTTATGTACTGGTTCCCATACCTGAGAAGCTAAGAGAGAGAAAGGAAGCTGATTCTGGCTTCCAGAATCTCTTTTCACTTTGTGGTTGGGCAGAGGGTGCTCCTCACGCAGCTGTTCCCGTTTCTAGCCATGTGGGGAAGGCTTTCAGCCTATCTGAGGGGTTGTGCTGGAGAGGTAGAGGGACAGGGACTTTGAGCATCAGGTGACTTGGGCTGAGTGAGTTCTTGAACATGGTGCTTCACTGAGGCTCAATTCCACTGCTGGCATATGGCCACTAGGTCACATGAGGAGACCAAGGAGGAAGGACATTATCCACCCTTCCCCATACCTCGCATATCCCCGTTTTGCATCCTGCTCCCTACCTGGGGCATTCTCCTAGGAGGAGCCACACTCCTACTTCTCTGCCTTGACCCTCATTCTATACAGAATTAAATGAAACTTATTTTTATGAGGATAACTAGTCAGACATTGGCATCTCAGTTGTGCCCCTTCCTAGCTCTGCAACTTTGGGTTTGTTACTTAGCCTCAGATGTCTTCTTTGTAAAGATTGGGTTCCTCATTGGTGAAGCTTCCAGGTCTCAGGTTCCTCATTTGTAAAATTATATATAATAGTTCCAGATCACAGAATCATCAGGAGGATTGCAATAATCTATATAAAGTGCTCATCACAGTACCTGCATAAGTGCTCAATAAATGTTAACTGCTTGGTCCCTGGACATTAGTAACTCCATTTTGGTTCTATGACTCCATCTTAACCCAAACCCCAAACTTATAAACTGCCAAGAAAAAGAAACTTAACATGCCCTGTTTCCATAACCTCCTCACCTTCTAGGATTCCTAAATAGAAAAACCTATTGTTACCCAATCACCTGCACTTGAGTTCAATTCTAGCTTGCTGCACCCAAGTCAATTCCAGCTTGCTCTTGTTCCTTGTTAAAAAAAAAAAAAAAGATATATAAACCTGCATTCAAGTGGCTCTGGTTGCTGCACCTTGCAGAAGGGCAGCTGGCAGATATTCTCTGTCAATAAACCTTTGCTTAAACTCAGAGTTTTGTCTTTTGTGGATATTATTTGTGCCAGCTACCTTAACATTAACACTAGCTATTCTGGGATATTGGTATGGGGTAGCCACCTGAGTTCTAGAAGTGGTTGTGAGGGTGGGTAGGAGACCCAGAAGGCCTATACATTATGAAATAGGTCCAGGTTGCTGATTCTCATAGAGAAATGGGACACTGAAGTTTTCAGCCAGGAAGCAGGGTTTATTAGTGCCAGCACTGGCCCAGCAGATTTGAATCCAAAGTCTGAGCCCAGGGTGCAGCAGGGAGTTGCCTTATATATCCTGTTTTCCCTTTGCGTGTTAGCCCCTTTGTCTCCCCTGCATGGTAACATACCTTCAGATTGGGTGTTCTATATTATAGGGTTGCGACAGAGTCACACATGCGCACATTGATACTGATGGTACCATGTCACCTTCCGTCTGTTCCATAAGGGCTCTTATCACACAGGGGTTTACTAGTTTTCTGGTCAGTCCCCTTAAGCTAGCAGGGAGACTTCATGGACATATGCCCACACAGTGCTGGCTAAAGGGACTGAAAAATCGTCCACCTCCTCTATTGAATAGGTGAGGAAACTGGGGCTTAAAGTGACTTATCTGAGGTCACATGGTCAACTCGTGGTAGAGTTGCTAAGTGCCTCGCCATTGCTGAGGCTGGCTTTGAACTTGCGATCCTCCTGCCTCAGCCTCCCAAGTGCTGGGATTACAGGCGTGCGCCACCGTGCCCGGCATGAATTGCATCTTATAGTTGGGAAAATACTTGTCCGAAAGTCATCTGACTGTGTAGGCCCGCTTCTTGGCTACCAATCCACGAACAGCCCTTCTGATGTCTCAGTTTCCTCTCTGATTATCCTAGGAAGGACCATACCGGTTCATTTATACTGATTTAGGTCCTAGGGAATATCCCAGGAAGGACCATACTGGTTCATTTATGCTGGTTTAGCTCCAAAGTATGGGGTAAGTTCTAAGTCATGATAGCTCTGATTTTCAGGGCTTCCCCTTGGGCTCCTATCTTACAGGACCTGCCTCTGGGCTCACCCCGCTGTAACCTGAAGGAGAATTTGCTGAAGGATAACTGTCTCCCAGAGTCCATCGAGTTTCCTGTCAGTGAGGCCCAAGTCCTGGAGGCCAGACCTCTCAGCGACAAGAGTTCTGGAGATGGTTCCCAGGTTACTCAAGTCAGTCCCCAGAGGATTGCCCTCCGGCTACGGCCAGGTAGGCATGGGGCTTATCTTGAGGAGATACCTGGGACAGGTGGGCATAAGGCAGGAGGTGGAGGTCTGAGCAGGAAATCTTGGGGGAGTAGCTCAGAATGTAGGTGGGGCGGGAGAGAAACATGCGAGGGAAGATCTAGGTAGGAGAATGGAAGAAAATGGGAAGTATCAGGGTTTTAGTCAGAAGATCTGAATTTGAATCTCAATTCCACCACATATTAGGTACTTGGCCTTGAGCAAGTTACTTAATGTTTCTGACATATCAGGTGCTCAAAAAGTGTTTGTTCTCTCCAGTGCCCATTTTACATAGCGTGTAGCTTCTTGCTGAGGTGTGACTGAGATGAAGGATGAGGAAGCAATTTGTAAGGCCCTTTTCCTTGGGGGGCACAGACGAGGGATGGGGCAGACAAAGCAGGGACAGAAGACCTTCAGAGGGAAGGAGGATGAGGCTAGGACACAGGCTTTTTTAAAGCACTGACTTTGACTTTCTGATTAAATTAACAAGAATTTAAGAGAGGGCTGGGGTTGTGGCTCAGTGGTAGAGCACTTGCCTAGCATGTGTGAGGCACTGGGTTCAATTCTCAGCACCGCATATAAAATAAAATAAATAAAATAAAGATTCATCAATAGCTAAATACACACACACATGCACACACATACACACATATACAAAAAAATAAACATGCCTATGTGCTAGGCATGTGTCAGGTGCTATGGATTCAGACAAGAGTAGGACAAAATTCCTTTCTTTTACAGAATCTGGAGTGTGGTAATTACCCAAACTCTTGTGACTCAGGATGATAGACTCTTGGGATCTAAAGAATTAGACAGATGGGAATTTTAAGAGGGTGAAAAATCTTACGCTTAAAAAGAAGAGGTTAAAACAGGAGAGTCAAGAGTTTGGAAGAGGAATACAATTGTAAAGCGAGGGAGAAGGGACCAAGGTTTTCAAGTTTGGTTGATCAAGCAGTTACTTTTTCCCAACGGTGGCTTAATTACTTATTCAATCTTAGAGGCAGAAGAGGAGATAAACTAATATCTTTATGGCTTCCAGATGACTCGAAGAAATTCTCCATCCAAGTGCGGCAGGTGGAGGATTACCCTGTAGACATCTACTACCTAATGGACCTGTCATACTCCATGAAGGATGATCTGTGGAGCATTCAGAACCTGGGTACCAAGCTGGCCTCCCAAATGCGCAAGCTCACCAGTAACCTGCGGATTGGTTTCGGGGCCTTTGTGGACAAGCCTGTGTCACCATACATGTATATCTCCCCACCAGTGGCCCTAAAAAACCCCTGTTATGAGTAAGTCTTTCCTCCAAAACCAGGGAAGCACCCCGCCCCCTTTGTCCCAGGCAGGTCCAAGTCCTGGTTCCCATTTCTAGCTCTAGGGTTGCTTTGTTGGCTGCCTTCTGGTTTCTACTTTGGTTTTCCCATCTGACACACGGGCTAGCCTGTGGATCTGGAGTGTTGTGCCAATGGAGTTCAAATCTGGTTGGGGACCTAGAAAGAAAATTTATCAGGTTCTTGGTCTTTGTCACAAATACATAGGAGGCAAGAGAGAATGGGAAAGCAGTGAGGTCAAAAGCAGAGGGAAATCCGTGGATAAGTAAGCAGAGGAATTATGCTTTCCGAAGGCTTGCTTTTATTGTTGGCATTATTGTTACCATCGAGGGCATGGATTCTGCAGGGTTAAAATGCAAGGAATTAAATCCTAGAGATATTGAACCCTTTCACAGTGTGCGAATTGATGAATAGGGTGTTTTGCAGTGGTGGGGATTGAATCTAGGGTCTTGTGCATGTTAGGCAAGCACTCTACCACTGAACATCCCAGCCCTGGTTTCACACTTGAATTTATAACGGAATGACTTATTTAATTGGTGAAGACTATACAAATCCATGTATTATAGTAATTTAAAATTATGGTTACTCTGAGCCTGACAAGGTGTGAATTTGCTTTTTAGTTTTCAAAGTTTTATGATAAAGCTCCACCACCCCTGCCCCATACTAGGGGTTGAACCCAGGGGCACTTAACCACTGAGCCACATACCCATCCCTTTTTATTTTTTATTTTGAGACAGGGTTTTGCTAAGTTGTTCAGGGCCTCCCTGAGCTGCTGAGGCTGGCTTTGAACCTGCAATCCTCCTGCCTCAGCCTTCTGAGCTGATGAGATTATGGGTGTGCACCACTGTGCTGGACTGATATAGCTTTTAAACTTCTGTCTGGGTTGTACTTTTTACAGGAAAGACATCACCTCTTAATTAAACAAGCAAACTATTAGTCTGGGGACAGTAGTGTTCCTGTTTGGACATGACCTATCAACTTATTGATAGATAGTTCAGGGACTTTCACTTGTGATGGACTTTTGCTGTTGTGTTACTATAGAGACATGTTCATTGTAAGGTCACAGCAACAACAACTCAAGCCTCAGTCTGGCCTAAATTCTTTCTTGCTTACTCCTCACAACAACTCTTATGAGATATGTGCTATCATGTGTCTGGTTTCCTGGATTAGGTTTAGAGAGGTATGTTGACGTTTGCATGACTAGTAAGTGGTGGAGCTGGGATTTGAACTCAGGCAGTCTGGTTTCACAGCTCACTCTCTTTTCTGCTAGGCTAGCTGCAGGTGAGGCTGAGATGAGAGAGTTGGCGTCTGAACTGTCTGGGCAATTGTGATCGTGTGGGACTGGCCTGGGCACACCACAACCCATATTTGTCCCATTCTCTTTCCTTTCCAATTTCTTGCTGCCTTTTTCCTTCAGGGTGTCTGCTTAAATTATATCTTGTTCTTTCCCAGTATGAAGAATGCCTGTTTGCCTATGTTTGGCTACAAACATGTGTTGACACTAACAGACCAGGTGACCCGCTTCAATGAGGAAGTGAAGAAGCAGAGTGTGTCACGGAACCGAGATGCCCCAGAGGGTGGCTTTGATGCCATCATGCAGGCTACAGTTTGTGATGTGAGTTTGGAGGGCTTGGGTGCCAGGTGTGGTTGGCACAAATCAAAGTGGGGGATTTCTCACCCTGGGGATTTCTGGTGCAATCTGAGATAAGAACTAAGCTGAACTTTGCACCATATGAGTAATAAGTTACTCCTGGTTTGTAGCTCCTGCTTATATCTACTGTTTGACCAGAAGAGATAACTCTTTGAACTTCACTGGTCCCAGATGTTTTCTGGGGAGAACATCTTGCCTTCTCTGGAATTCTTTCAAAATCAAGGCTGAGTTAACTTAACCTCAGCAATGTGGGTAGAGTTCAGATGGAATTTCTTCTAGCCCAGCCCAGCTGTAGGTGGGTAACATGACTATCAATGGAAGAGTTATGTTTGGAGTTGAAGAGGGAGTCATTTGGCTGTTTGAATTAATCAGTTATGAGACTATTTATTTTCCTAAAAAAATCTCTGAATTAGGAAGCTCTAACTTGGATTCCAAGGGATAGGGCTGAGGTCCTTCTCCAACATGACTTGTCCAGCCCTTTAGGACAAGATCTTTGTTCTCCATCAATGATATGCCTGAAGTTTGCTTTGTCTCTTTTACCTTTTATTTTTGTTTGAAACAGGAAAAAATTGGCTGGAGGAATGATGCATCCCATTTGCTGGTTTTTACCACTGATGCCAAGACCCATATAGCACTGGATGGAAGGCTGGCAGGCATTGTCCAGCCCAATGATGGGCAGTGTCATGTTGGCACTGACAACCATTACTCTGCCTCCACTACCATGGTGAGATTCCTGGCACCACTCATGGTCCCTATCTATTATGGCTGCCCTAACCCAGACAGAGTCCTTGAGTGAATATGAAAACGATAGCCCTTCTTCTGGGCAGTGAGCAGTTACAGCCAGCTCCTGCCTCCTGTCAAGTGGACATCGCCATCCAGAGTATAGCCTGCACAACCATTACAGAGCCCTGACTGTGGTCAGTGGTACCACTGCTTCCCCTGTCATCGGCATCCACAGCAGCATCATGGTATCCAGAATGTGTCCAAAGGACTCTCCCAGGCCTAGCTGGAAAACAGGTCTTCCCCTCCTGCTCTGTGCAGATGAGCCCCCATTTCTGATACCATGTTTACTTGTGGTTATTGGGAGAAGACAGATGAAAAAGACACAAAGATCATCAAAAACACAGAGAGCTGGTCCTATAGGGAAACATTAAAGGGCTTAAAGTCATTTAGCTTGAAGAAAAGAAGGGCTGTGGATGATTGAGCTGATATACAAGAAGATTTCTTATAAGTTTTTTTTTATATTTTAGTAATTAACTATGAACAATTAATTAAATAAAAGGAAAGGAGTTTAAATTGAAACAGAAGTTGCTGTAAGCCATAAGATAAATATGCTGATGCTCAGAATCCTGATACTTTGGGTGTCTGGGAGGAACTATGAACTTTTTAACTACTAAAGATAATAAATGAGCAACTGTCTCATCAGGTAGCTTACAGGTAGGTGTCCCTGTGTAAAGGCAGGAGACTGAGCAGGATGATTTTATGAGCTCCCTGCAAGGTGTAGGATCCCATGGATATATTCACACTTCACCCTGTCACCAGTGTGTCTGGAGTTCCTTGGTGTCAGCCTTATCCAAGCCAAGTACTACTAGGTAATGTCTGCCATCTTTGACATTACTCTATGCAGGGAACTGGACTAAGAGCTGAGGGACATAAAAAATATCCCCAAATCCTACTCTTAGGGAGTTTTTGGTTTAGTTGAAAGGAAAAGACATATATATTTATTAACAACACAAAATGCTAAATGGGTGGCGTAGTCAACAAAAAGGCTACAGGTATCCAAAGGAAAAAAGTTCATCATGAGTTGGGATGGTCAAGGAAGGCCTCCTGGAGAAGGTGGAACTTGAGCCAGTTCCTAAGGAAGGAGGTGGGTTACTAAAAAGAAGGCCATTCCAGGTGGCAGGAAAAGTGGCCCGGGTCAGGCCTGAGCAGAAGTGGATTGGAGGTGAGCAATGTTTGGAAAGAAAGGCTAAGACCACATGGTAGAGGATCATGAGGGTCAGGTGAAAGTGTTTGTCCATTGCTCCAAAATAAGGCCTTATCCAGGGCCGGCCCCAGGGAGCTAGTTTATGGTTTTACAGCATTAAGTTTGAGTAAGAAGAAAAGAAGTGCTTAGTTTTGATGTCACCAGCCTGTCACCTTCATTTAACTCTGGAGCTCACAGCTAGGTTTGTGCTGCTACTTTATCCTTCTTGCTTATGTATTAGTAAATCATAAAGCAAAGAGGTTTATTTGGGCTCATGGATCTGGAGGTACCACATCTGGTGATGGTCTTCTTGCTGGCAGAGTCCCGAGGTGGTACAGAGAGTCATATCTCAAGAATCAGGGAGCACATGTGTCTCTTCTGGTCTTTCTCTTCTTATAAAGCCACCAGGATTTAATCATGGGGGCTCCACCCTGATGACTTTATCTAATCCTCATCATCTCCCAAAGGCCCTACCTGCCTCTTAACCCCATAGTTGGGTTAAGTTTCCACCTTCTTAATACCTCATAATGGAATCAAATTTCAACACATGAAACCTCGAGGGACACACTCAAACCATATCCAAACACAGTAGCATCTCACTTTGCCTGTGGAGTAAAAAAGTTTAGATCACAGCCTAAGTCAGTCAAGTTCAAAGGCATAGAATCCACTGAGTATGCAAGACATCTTCATGAACCTCCATGTCCTTCCCCTTTCTAGGATTATCCCTCTCTGGGGCTGATGACTGAGAAACTCTCTGAGAAAAACATCAATTTGATCTTTGCAGTGACTGAAAATGTAGTCAGTCTCTACCAGGTAACTGTGCCTTTGGGGCTCTATGGAGTGGACCCTGTGATGGGTGGACCTGTCACCGGGAGCTAGCCTATGGTACTATTAACTAGGGACCCAATAAGGAAAGATCTTTCTTCAAACCGTTCCTCAGGAGCTTAAGCTTCCTCCCTGTGACCTTTCCCCTCCAACCTCCAACCTACTATGGTGTGTCAATGATGGAAGGGAGGCAATTCAGTGAGGTGAGGGGTAGGAGGGTTTCCTATAATTTTGATCAGGCCTTAAAAATTGCTGGATATATTCCTGGAAGTGGCAAGTGAAATACTCTGTACCTTCCTTTACCAGTCTGATTTGGGCGGGGTGCTTTAGGAGATCCCTACTTTCCTTCAGTAAGCTCTGGATATCTTTACCTTCCTTTCTAGAACTATAGTGAGCTCATCCCAGGGACCACAGTGGGGGTTCTGTCCACTGATTCCAGCAATATCCTCCAGCTCATTGTTGATGCTTACGGGGTAAGTGTCTTGTGCTGGGAACGACCTGCCACTTGGCCACTTGATTTGGCTTACTATGCAGCAGTACTCAGATTTGGGAGTACTGGCTGCCAGTCCACCATGAAGCCTTACTGCCTTTCACTTGTGCTCCCGGAGGCAATGGCCAACCCTGGGAGGGATGCAGCCTCTGAGGGATGCAGGGAGGAGCAGGGACAATGAGTGAAGAGCTAAAAGAAGGTGGAAGGGGATGGTGATGGTGATTAGATGGAGAAGCAATTGTGGGGTGCTGAGTGAGGGACAGCTTAGCTCCAACAACAGAGAAAAGAGGGATCTGAACCATGGGAAGGGAAGAGTGACAAAAAATCAGATGGAGGCTGGGCACAGTGGCACATTCCTGTAATTCCAGATATTTGGGAGGCCAAGGCAGTTTGAGGTCAGCCTGGACAACCTAGGGAGACCCTGTCTCTATTAAAATAAAAAAGGACTGGGAGTATTGCTTAGTGGTAGAGCACTTTCCTAGCATGTGCAAGACCTTGGGTTCAATCCCCAGCACTGGAAAAAAGAATTAGGTAGAAAAGTGCTACTACCTACGATGACACATCTTGACACTTCTCTATCGCATGCCTTTGTGGACTATGGGAGGGTGTAGCTGGTTTAGATTTTACCCAGGTTCATCTGGACACAAGTGGGGACGGAAAGAGGGAGGAGCTTCCTGGGCAGGAAATAGATCAGGAAAAAGGCTCCCAGGATGCTCTAGTAGCTGCCAGGCTAACCTCACCATCTGACACTGCCAGGGTAAGTTCAAGGCCACCCGGTAGATTTTGCTTGAGATGAAATTGGCTCTTGCCCATTTCCTTTCAGCTCATTTCCTTACTTTCTTTTGTTCTTTTCTGCTCAGAAAATCCGCTCTAAAGTAGAGCTGGAAGTGCGTGACCTCCCTGAGGAGTTGTCTCTATCCTTCAATGCCACCTGCCTCAACAATGAGGTCATCCCAGGCCTCAAGTCTTGCGTGGGACTCAAGATTGGAGATACGGTGAGGTGGGCTGGGCAAGGCTGAAGATGCAGCTCTGACTCTGGCCTGTGCCCTGGAGTGTCTGTGGGCACCCTAGCCCCTTCCCTTCTGGTACCTTCTTCCTGAAGGTTATTTATTACAAACGAGATGTGCTGGAGCTGCCAAACTTTTCCTCTGAAGTTTCTGTCACCTAAGCTTTCTTTATCTGCTAAGTGGACTTCACTGCCAGGGTTTCCAAGAACTTCCATTTTGGTTACGTCTGTTTGTATATGCATATTTGATTGCACATCAAAATATTTCTTTGCCTTCAAACCCTATCCAGCTTCCAGCTTCCTCCAAGGTAATGCCTTTCTTTTCTCTACAATGTAAAATGACAATATCGTCTATAAATTTTTATTGAGCACTAACTATGTGCCAGGTATTGTTCTAGCTGCTGAAGGTTTAACAGCAAGTGGAACAGGAAAAAATCTTGCCCTCATGGAATTTGAGGATGCGGATGTTCATTCTGCTCCTCCCTATTTTTCCTTATTGGTTCGTTCTCCCCCCTGCTTCTGTCCAAGGGAAGAGGGATTGGTGGAGGGGAGGGAGGAAGAGAAGGAAATAGATCTTTTGATCTACCCATCTTTTTATAGATCTATATATTGATCTTTCTATCATTCAGTTTTCTGGGTGCATTTCTTATCCCATGTAAGAAATTTTGGCCAGTTATGAAATGTTATGTGGAAATCGAACAGTATAGATCTTCAGCTTATGATTGACAACTCTGTGACAGTGTGTGCTGCAAAATTGTGCTTTGTGTGCCTGGCTGATATTATGTAATCAGTTGGGCTAGTTTAGCTGGTCAGGACAGAGTGATCACAAGATCACGGGTTATGTTCTGTTTGAGCTGGTTTATTTCATGTGTGGAAACAGGCTTCTATTTCATGGCTGAAAACATGTCTCTGTGTTCAGCCAGATATGTCACAATGGCACAACTGCCCTGTGTTCTTGATTTTGCTTTGCAGATGTTGGTAGTGGGAAGGCTGAGGAACTCCAGATCACAGAGATCACAGGAATATTAGACACCCAGTCTGGGTACTCCTTAGCAGGGCAGGGAATAGCTTCTTCTCTTCCAGGGCCTGAGTGTTAACTGGGACACTTATATCTGAATCCCATCTGGCTTTCCATCCAGGTGAGCTTCAGCATTGAGGCCAAGGTGCGCGGCTGTCCCCAGGAGAAGGAGAAGTCCTTCACCATCAAACCTGTGGGCTTTAAGGACAGCCTCACCGTCCAGGTCACCTTCGACTGCGACTGCACTTGCCAGGCCCAAGCCGAGCCTTACAGCCCCCGCTGCAACAATGGCAATGGGACCTTCGAGTGTGGGGTGTGTCGCTGTGGGCCTGGTTGGCTGGGGTCCCACTGCGAGTGCTCCGAAGAGGACTACCGCCCGTCTCAGCAGGATGAGTGCAGCCCCAAGGAGGGCCAGCCCATCTGCAGCCAGCGGGGCGAGTGCCTCTGTGGCCAGTGTGTCTGCCACAGCAGCGACTTTGGCAAGATCACCGGCAAGTACTGCGAATGCGATGATTTCTCCTGTGTCCGCTACAAGGGGGAGATGTGCTCAGGTGAGTACAAGGCAGGCCGGGCAACGTGTCCACGTAGGCGTGGCCAAACTTGCACGTGCGCAGGTAGCTCCCGAAACAGGAGAGGGCGGGCAGAGCCGCGCAGATGGCATTCCACTGCAGTGGCAAAAGAATCGAGGAGGAAGAGAGGCAAATTGATCTTTTCCCTTGCTTGTAGAATACAAGAAAGCTAAAACCAGCCTCTGCTTCTAGGGGTTTCTCTCCTTCCTGGAATAGGGTAGGAAAGTGGAGGAATTTCAAGGTAAAGATATAAATTTCCGTTCTTTTCTTTTCTCTGCTTACTCCGGCGATATTTTAAGTTCCTAATCTTTCCGAGTATAAGGATTAACACCTTTTTCTGCCAAAAAAAAAAAAAAAAAAAAAAAAAAAAAAAAAAAAACAAAAAAAACAGTGATGATAATTTTTAGTATTTCAGGAGACTTGGAAAATAGTAATCTATATGCAAGACATTGTAGAATATTTAATGAACTAGTATACTTAGGACAATGTCTGGAAGATGGTATGCTTTTGTTAAATGTTAGACCTGTTTTGTTACCAGTATTGTTACAAGTGGTGCTGTTTTTTTTTTTTAACAATTACTTTTTGATGCCAGATCTACCCTGTTGAGTGTGGTAGCCACTAGCTACACTACTGAGTCTGAAAATATATTTAGTTCTATTTTTTAAAATATTTTTTCTTAGTTGTTGATAGATCTTTATTTTATTTATTTATATGTGGTGCTGAGAATCGAACCCAGTGCCTCACACATGCCAGGCAAGTGCACTACCACTGAGCTACAGTGCCAGCCCTATTTAGTTCTTTTTTTTTTTTTGAAAATATTTTTTTCATTGTAGATGGACACAATATCTTTATTATTTATTTATTTACATGTGGTGCTGAGGATCGAACCCAGGACCTCATGTGTTCGAGGCTAGTGGTGATTGTATTTGACTGCACAGATATAAAACATTTCAACAGGGGAGAAAGTTCTACTGGATAGGGTCACTATAGGAGAGTTCCTGGGTGCAAATTGGGGTTTATCATTTTGAGTCCTTCTACCTGCTGAATGCTGAACTGTCCTCACTACAAAATTCATTAAAATCTTGAGACTTATGAATAATCTCAAACTGGTTTCTTCTTGCCTTAAAGACCACTCCTGGGGTACTTGTTCAGCTAGAAGTTAAACTTTTCTGTAGATATGCTGACAACATTTTTAGAGGGCAAATGAGCAGTCTGGGTTTTTCTTTGAGCTCTGGAAAGGGATTTTTTTCTGGGTCATAATTATCTTGATTTAATCCTTTTTAGTGGACATACTGCAGACATTTGCAAATTGGTTGGAACTAGTTTATGGGTATGTTTTTATGGCCAACTGAACATAGATATTATAGTTGCTTCCTGTGATGATCCATGACTCACACTGGCTTCATCTGCATTGGAGTTTAACCAGCTGAACTAATTGACATAGACACTCACTTTAACATTAACATTGGCCCTTAAAAAAGCCTGATTAGAAAGATAAATCTGTGTCATTCTTCAGCATGCCCTGGAAACATAAAAATGACTCTTTTTTCTTATTTATTTATTAGTTCTTTTACCATTAGGTTTCACTTTGACATACTTATAAAAGTATGGATTATAATTTGCCCTAATTCAGTCCCCCTTTCTCCCCTCCTCACTTTCCCATTGCTTTTCCTCTACTGTACTGATTTTTTTCTGCTGTTTAATTATAGTTTTTTTTTTTTTAAATTAGGGCCTTGTGGAGATACTGAATGGTGAGGTTCACTGAGGTGTATTCATATATGTACACAGGAAAGATAGGTCAGATTCATTCCCCTGTTCTCTGCTTATCCCATCCCTTCTCCCTCTGTCTCAATCTCCTTCATCTACTCCACTGATCTTTCTTCTATTTTGATGGAACCCTTCCCTTTTCTTCTGTCCCCACCTCCCTCCCCACCCCGCCCCGCTTCTTACATTCCACCTTTGGCTTTCTGGATCTGGCTTATTTCACTTAGCACAATGTTCTTCAGGTCTGTCCATTTACTAGGAAATGCTATAATTTCATTCTTCCTTATGACTGAGTAATACTCCATTGCATATATACACCATATCTTTCTTTCTTTCTTTTTTTTGTACTGGGGATTGAACTCAGGGGCACTAAACCACTGGGCCACGTCCCCAGCCCTTTTTTGTATTTTATTAGAGATAGGGTCTCACTGAGTTGCTAAGTGCCTCGCCATTGCTGAGGCTGGCTTTGAACTGGCAATCCTCCTGCCTCAGCCTCCCAAGTGCTGGGATTACAGGTGTACGCTACCGTGCCCCACTCACCATATCTTTTTTTAATCCACTCATCTATTGACAGGTACCTAGGTTGGTACCATAGCTTGGTTATTGTGAATTGTGCCACTATAAACATTGATGTGGCTGCATCCCTATAGTATTTTAGATCTTTCAGGTATATACCAAGGAGTGGTGTAGCTGGGTCATATGGTGGTTCCATTCCTAGTTTTATGAGGTCTCTCCATACTGTTTCCCAGAGTGGTTGTGTAATTTGCAGTTCTACCAACAATGTATGAGTATTCCTTTTCTCCCTACACACCCTTGCCAATAACATTATTATTCGTATTCTTGATAATTGCCATTCTGATTGGAGCTGAAACACTGTTTCCCCTACTTATGGCAATAAAATATGAGAGAGGGCCAGGTGCAGTACCAAAAAAAAAATATGAGAGAGGGTTTGGAGGAAAATGATACCAATATTAGAGAGACTGGGGGGAGAGAGAGGTCAGGTACAAAAAAATGAAAACACATAATGGCAATTTTTTTTTTGGGGGGGGGGGAACCAGGGATTGAATTCAGGAGCACTAGGCCACTGAACCACATCCCCAGCCCTATTTTGTATTTTATTTAGAGACAGGGTCTCACTAAGTTGCTTAGCACCTCCCTTTTGCTGAGGCTGGCTTTGAACTCACGGTCCTCCTGCCTCAGCCTCCCAAGCCACTGGGATTACAGGTGTGTGCCATTGCACCCGGCATAATGGCAATTTGAACTAGGGGGTGAGGCAGGAATTTCAGCTCATTTTAATATTTAATAGTACTTACATCATATTTAAAGTACCAAAGGCGAATTTGGAAATGGGCGAATTTGGAGTGGGAGATCCAAGGGGAGAAGGTTGGAACTGAGAGCTGGGGGGTTGTTGCAGGAGAGGCCTGTGGCGGGGCACTTCCACTGTTCTTATGGGCCTGGTCTGGTGTGAGGCGCTGTGGAAGGGATCCCAGCCAGAGTGTGTTTCCTTTGGCTGATGGCCCCACTGAAGCCACAAAAGAAAGCTGCCTGGGTCAGAAGCCCTGATTCCTGCCTTTGTGGATGCAAGAACAGCTCGTCCTCCATGCACTGCAGTCTAATCCATCAGGGAACCCCAGGCGGCCTCAGCAGCCTTCCTCTACCACTTCTTGCCAGGGTGTCAGGTGCTCGGCCAGCCTCACATCTGGACCTTGCAGTGCTGTCATCACATCCTCAGTGACAGGACTCAGGGCCACACGTTCATCCTGCACCTGCTCTGTGTCTTAGCACTTGGTCCATATGGGTGAATAAGGGGTCATGCATGATTCCTGACTTCTCAGAGCTATACCCCAGCTTGTCATTGTCCCTTTTCAGAGCTGTTGGTCCTGTGGCCTGTTCTTTGATGCAAGCAGGGGCTCATGAGGCAGGACTGATGTGACTTGGCCATTTTCCTAGCGCCTGGCCACTGATCATGGCAGCTGGTTTCCCGGCCTGCTCCCTCCCTATCACAGGAATATCTGCAGTGTTGTCCACTATCAGCACCTCTGCCTTACACATTGGGAGCGCATCCTTTTCCCTCAGGGTTTTTTTTTTTTTTTTTTTTTTTTGGTGCTGGGGATTGAACCCAGGGCCTCACACATGCCAGGCAAGTACCCACTGAGTCACGGCCCCAGACCTCAAGGTTCTTTTCCACTTGCTGCACCTATGAATGTGGATCTGTCAGGCACCTTCTGTGAGCACGTTTTGTGCTGCTGTGGTGCAGGGTAGAGAGGTGTTAATAAGAGCTTTGTGCTTCATTAACTTACCTAAGCATAGTTCACGGCCCGAGGCACAATCTGTCAGATCTGTCAGTTGTCCTAGGGGAGTCTTACAGGAATCTACCCCTCTAGGACTCCACCCTGGGGAGAGTCTCTGTGGATAGGGGAGGCCTGGTCAGTTTCATGGAGGGGGTGGTGTTGGATTCCAGGCAGGAGGCTGCGCCTCCCAGGCAGAAGGCCACACCTCCCCAGGTGCTTTGTGAAAAACTACACTTCCCAAGATCCTCAGCATGACCAGCAAACCTGACCAACAAGTGCCCTGTCCACTACCTCCTGACCTCTGCTGGCCTATAGGGCAAGGACTCACTCCAGGGGGGGCTTTCTGACCCCCACTCTATTTAAGCCAGCCCTGGACTGAAATCGCTCTCTGTTCCTGCCTGTCCCTGATCCCGTCCATCCCTTTTCCCCCTTCCCTAATCCCCTTCCCTTCCCTTCCTTTTCCTACCCTTGCCCACGTGGCACCCCAATAAACCCTTTTATTTCACTAACACGGTGTTCCCGGCTAAGTTAACTATGTTCAGCATTTTTCTAACAGGTGGGACGTGTGCTAAGTCTCAGAGGAAGGCTGGGTCATATAGGAGTGGAATGATGAGTCAGCCGGAAGTCCAGCTACGCAGGGAGAGCGATCATATTCCCTCTGACCTGAAACACTTGCTCCTTCCTGCTCCCCAGCTCTCTTCCTTCTTCCCTACCTCCCTCTCTTCCACTCATTTCTCATCTGTCTCCCTCCTCTGACTTTCCCATGAACCCAGGCTAGCCTGTCTTCTGGAGGGGCGCCAATCCTGTGACATTACCACACTGTGGTTGCCTTTTAAGGGCTGACTCTGCCAGGGCTTGGGGTCAGCCTGCTGGCTCTGACTGCCCACTTCCACTCCCAGCCTCACTCCTTGTCTGGCCCTACACCTCATCTTGTCAAAGATAGCTTTGTTTTTCCTCACAAAGGAAACACTGTGGGACAAGAGTTTCTGAGGAGGCCTCGGCCTCTGAGTGCGGCCAAGCCACTGTGGTGTCGGTCTTTCCCCAGTCCAGGACCTGTGGCCAAAAGCAAGGCATAGTGGACGCTGTGGGGCCCCACTCTGCTGGCTGTGACACCCATCCCCCAACAGCTGTGAGGGTTGACCGATAATAGCTCACAGTTGTCCTTTCTCTGTAGCCTTGCCCTGGACCCACAGGAACTGCCTCACCCTCGGGCATTGGGCAAGGCCAGTCCCTTTGCCTCAAAGTAGGCCTGGCTCTGTGCTGCCATTCATGCTCCAGAGCCCACAGTGGGCTCAGGCTGAAGGCAGTCTCTGTCTGAGACCATATTTCTGTTGGCTTTTGCCCTACACTACTTCCTGCTTCCCTTCCGCTTCCTCAGTGAGTTGCTTGAACAAGAATCCTCGCCACACGCTATCCTTCTAAGGAACCCAACCTCAAGACCCAGAGGCTATCTACTTTCCCCTTTTCCTACCAGCCCAGACCTCCAGATATACGTGGCAGCTGGCCTAGCGGGGCTCATGTTCCCCATCCTTCCCGAGAGACAGACCTTTATTTCCAAAGCTGCAAAGAGGTGGCTGAGTTGTATTTTTTAAATTTATGCATTTATTTATTTTTGGTGTATTTGAGTCTTGAATGCTGATGTGGTTGCTAGAGGGTGGTGCTGGGGTCATGGGCAGAGGGACCCACAGAGGCCAAGAGATACTGGTTGCACCCCCCTGGGGTCACTGGAAGCATAGGTGCCAGCTAGCTCAGGCTCAGTACCACCCCTCCTCCACCTCCTAGATGCCACCTGCTCACACAGTAATGTGGCTTCCAGAGCAGTTCAGGTTACTTCCCCTTTGCCCCTGCCTTTCCTCTGATTAACAATCAGATTTTTATTATGTTTCTTCCTGATGGAGAGTTCTGGAGAGTGAGTCACCTTCTGTGGGGTTTAGGAGCCAACTTTTAAAGTCTTGTGAAATGAATATCAGGGGGATGCAGTTAATGATTTTGAGTTAATGATTGCCTTCAAGCAAACTGACCCCTGACCCCAGGCTCCCTCCCATTCCTACACTCATTGGTGAGAATAGATCTCCCCACCAGTGCTGAGAGCTCTTTGCAATACTGTCATAACACAGGGCATATCTTGGTTGATATGCGTGGGTTTTCCAGAAATTTGGCTAGGTTGTAAGCTCCATGATAGAAGGGACTTGAACTTATTCACTGCTGAGTCCCCAGTGCCCACCATGTGGTATGAGCTTGGTAACTATTTGTTGAATGAATGAAGGGATAAGTGAACAAACATTAGTTGTGTGCCTACTCTGTAACAGATTTCATGATAATCACTGTTACTGGAAAAAATTAGTGTGGCCTATTTTCTCCCATCAGGGAGCTCACAATTTAGAAAGAGAAACAGGAAAGCAAATGGGCATAAAATAAGGATAGAAATGGAGGTAGACTTGCTGGGAGAACACGGGAGCCAACGGTTGATTCTGTCTGAGGAGGTCAGAAAAAAGTTGCTGAGTGAATAAAGATTTGAGTTGGGCCTTTGAGAGTGAGGAGGAGTTTGGTAGTGGTCACGGGGTGAAAGGATAGTTTAGGAAGAGGGAATGGCCTGAACAGAAACACAAGGAAATAAGGATAGTGGAGAAAATGAGTATCACTGTGTGTTGGTTAATGTGTGGAAAGGTTAGGTGGATGATGAAGTACGTGGTGCTCACTGTAAAAATCTTGGGTGTTTGCTAAAGATATTGGACTTAATCCTTTAGGCAGGATGGAGCCTTTGCAAGTCCAAGGATGCTAAACATTCTACAAGGTACAGGACAGTCCCTCAAAACAAAGAGCTGTCAAAAAGCAGTTTTGAGAAACCGTGCTTTCAAGAAGGAGAATCATGGCTACAGAGGAAGGGTGGATTGAATTGAGGATGACCCTGAGGAGGGGAGATGATTAGAGTTGTCTAGGGATGGGACCAGGCTAGGGATCAGGGATGGCAACATCTTCAACAAGGCCCGTAATCATAGCAGTTGTGACATCCACTCAAATAATTCAGTAAATGTGAATTCCCAAAATGTTCTCATCTAGAAATTTCTCACTGGTATCAATCCCGGTTACTGGACTTTTCTGCTCTTCCTCAACTGGTCAAATTTTAAAAAATTTATTTTAATTAGGCATATATGACAATGGAATGCATTTTAATTCACTACACAATTGCAGCACAACTTTATGTTTCTATGGTTGTACACGATGTAGTGTTGCACCATATGTGCAGTCATACATGTATGTAAGATAATGATGTCCATCTCATTCCACCATCTTTCCTACCCCCATGCCCCTTCTCCACCCCTCGCTCCCCTTTGCCCCATCAAAGTTCCTCCATTTTTCTCATTTCCCCCTCCAGTATGGATCAGCATTCACTTATCAGAGTCAGCTGGTCAAATTTAACCAGTTGGACTCCATCTTTTACTGTTCAAGCCACTTTCTCTATATTTTACAGCAGTCTTCTAGAAAGACCATATGAGTATAAATAGGGAAAGTCGTTATTTATGATATTGCATAGAGGCTAAGTACTTGGGACCTAAAGTCAAAGTGATTTCAATATGAGCCCTGCTCCTGCTATTTACCAGTTGTTTGGCCTTGGACAGGTTACTTAACCTCTTTGATCCTACAGGGTTATAAGAAATGAATAGGATAGGATATTGAAGAACTTGACACATACTAAATGTTCAACAAGTGTTCTTGGGCATTATTACCCTTGTAGTGGTTATTGTTGGCACTTGTTCCTACTGGATACATTTGCTTCCTTGGTTGGTTTGGAACACAGATGCAGTTCTTTTGTCTAAATGCTATCCAAGGCCTCCCTACTACACTGCCAAGGCACCATAGTCCATACTGAGAAGAGACCAGGACAAGATGACAAGTTGTGTTGGTGATGTTGGAGACAGTTGAACTGTGTGTACAACTCAAAAACAATTGATTGTGGAGAATATTTCTGCAACTTTTGAGTGCAGAGGAGGAACAAGGATGAGCCAGCAGAGGCTTAGCAAGGTCATTGCTAATGATCATCTATACTGCTGTCCTTAGGAAAATCTATCCTTTTTCTTCATTTATCTTCTTTTGTTCTCTGCTGTCTTTTCTCTCTGGCATTCATGGGATTTAGTTGAGAGCTGTGGCCCTCAGCAAGCTGTGAGGTAGGCTATATTTGTTCTTTCTGCTTACTTAACTCCATTGCCGACTCCATGGGCTCTGGGTACCTTCTGTCTGCCCCTGGGATGCCCCACCCCATGCACCCATGTATTGGGGCACTCTGTGTGTCTTTCCTTCCGTGTGCTTGGGGTATCTCCTTTCCTCCATGGCCCCTATGTTGAGGTTTTCCTGTCTTCTGTATGCTCTCTCAGATCCCTGATGGTCACCTTGCAAGGTGGCACGTAGCCAATTTGAGAAACAGAATAACAGACATCTGTGGCTGAGTTGTTAGTGGGAAGGACCAGCTTATTCAAATCAGAGCCTATGCTGGTGTCTAACCCGGTTGGGAAAAGACAGTGATGACAAAGGTAGACCCCTGGGTCTGGTTGGAGAGAGGATCAGCCTGTGCTAGATCAAAGGGAGAGAGTTTGGGGCCTGAGGGTCACTTTGCTGTCATCTGGCCGTATCATCCAGGCTCCTGGGTACTCTATGTGGGTGCAGGCTGTGGCTCAGTGCTGTGCCAGTTCTCACTGCTGAAGAGCTGCCTTGATCTCAGACAAGAGCAATAGAAAGGGTGGGAGGCTTGGGAGACTCAGCTCCTGAGACTCCTATGCTCTGTAGGGACTAAACCAAGACCTTCCACACCTTGGATCACTTAGAGAGCCGAGTTTTGTCCCCATGGGGTAGGTTTCCTCTGGCATTGGGCCAGTTCCTTATTGACCTGGAGGATTATTATCTGTCTGGTTGGGACAGCGGAATGGCAGTGTGTACGAGGTTGCCATAGGAGTGGGACAGTCACTAGCTGATCCACCCTCTTGGGCTGTCTGCTTTCAGGTCACGGCCAGTGCAGCTGTGGGGACTGCCTGTGTGACTCCGACTGGACCGGCTACTACTGCAACTGCACCACGCGTACCGACACCTGCATGTCCAGCAATGGGCTACTGTGCAGTGGCCGGGGCAAGTGTGAGTGTGGCAGTTGTATCTGCATCCAGCCAGGCTCCTATGGGGACACGTGTGAGAAATGTCCCACTTGCCCGGATGCCTGCACCTTTAAGAAGTGAGTGGGAAGTTTGGAGAGAGTTGGGAGACGGGGAGTGGGAGAGGGTCCCCTGGACTAGAATCCCCAGCTCTTAAGGTTCTACCTCTTACTCACTGAACCTTTAGGGAGAAGAGTTTGCTCCTGCCGAATGGCTTCTGTCCTCTTTCCAGTGAAAACTACAGCGCGTGGGAGGTAGAGGCGACTGTAAGGGCCTGGAGTAGCACTAGCTGGACTCCAGGTGGAGCAAACTCTCTCCTAGGGTGGCATCTTGAATACTCCCAATTCAGGAAGGAAGGCTAAACCAGATATTCTCTGGAACATTCCAGTGCTGATGTTCTGGTTCTGTGGGAGTGGCAGGGGCTGGAGTTGGGGAGGACACTGTGAAATAGGGGCAACTCACCAGAACAAACCTCACCTGTTTGAGGGTCAGAGGAAGCCTCAAGTCCATAGTTCCACCATTCTTCTTACCACTTGAAGCAGGGCTGGAGTCATGGGCATGCGCCTATGCAGCTATACAGGGCCTCATGCTTAGTAGGGCCTTTGCATGTTCTGCTGTCACTGTTCTTCGTAATTTTTGGACAAAAATTTCGTTTTGTATTGGGCCCCCAGATTTTGTGACAACTTTTGACATTAAGGCTCCCAGAAGTGTGTAGGGCTCACATATCCTGGATGGGACAGGAAGACGCTTAACAAAGGACCTGGGGATCTCTGTCTGCCAGGTCCTGCCTGTGGATGAGGAGGACACTTTTACTCCTGAACTCCACACTTGACTATTTGGGTCCTCAGGATGATCTTACAGGTTGTGTGTGTGTGTGTGTGTGTGTGTGTGTGTGTGTGTGTGTGTGTGTAGTGTGTGTGTGTGTTGTGTTTTTAAATTTTTTAAACTGAGGAGCAGCTTTCTGGGTACGTGGAGGTCAGAGGTGACCTGGAACATGCCTCAGCTTGCTCCTCCCTTGCTTTAATTGCTGTGTCCTCTCTCCCTTAGGGAATGTGTGGAGTGTAAGAAGTTTGACCGGGGAATCCTACATGAGGAAAATACCTGCACCCGTTACTGCCGTGATGAGATTGAGTCTGTGAAAGAGCTTAGTAAGTTCAGCAGGCCTCAGAGTCTTACCTGTCTGGGTTCTAAATGTTCTCACTTGAATCTTAGAACCTGCCCAACTCCCATCTATAAAATGGAAGCGTAATTCCTGCTTCAAGAACTGTCATGCAGGCCTGATGCACACAGCAGGCACAAAATGAAGTCTAGCTTTCTTGAGAGACCTCCTTTGTCCCTTCCAATGTGCCCCTTTCTGATTCCTGAAGCCCACAGACCCAGAAAAAACCTCTGTATTATTTGTAAAGGGTGTATAAATTGGGCAACCCTAACTTCACCCCATCCCCCCAAAAAGGAAGATAATGGACCCTACTTTGCAGATAAAAAACCTGAGGCACAGACCTATGATGGTCCTCATCTTAGCCTGGTAGGTTAGTGAGCATTTGCCTAACCTGTTCACATTTACTTATTAAAAGTTAAGCAATGCCCAGGCTGGTTTGGAGGAAACCCTTCACCCTTATGGTCATTACCAAAATCTCTTTATCCTGAAGCCCTTCTTCTGGCTTTCTGGAGTCCCCCTCAGATAAGACAGAAATACAAACACAGCAGGGAGCAAAATTCTTGCCTGCAGTTATTTTTCTTTATACTTAATCTTGACTTTAAAGATGATCTTTGCTGCTGTCAGCACATCTGGGCTAGGGAGGCACTGGGTGGTGCTAGGGAGATGCAGTCTCTCTGAAGATAGCAATCGCCCACAAAAGCAGGAAATACATTTTCAGTGAGATCTGTTGCAAGATGGCCAGGCAGTCAGCTTTGGGTGGGAGTATTGTGGAAAAGAATCAGATCTCTGAACCTTTTGGGTAATATCAGAAGTGGGCTGGGGTGAGGCTGGTGATTTGGGGATTTAGTTTGAAGAGGGAGTTTTTCTTCTAGAGGAGGCTATGCTTCTGTGATTAGCCCAGAGGGAGGGTATGCTAAGATGTCAAGGTATTTTTATCATCTAGACCAGGTGGGCATTAGTTAATAAGCATTTCTTTACCCACCTCCTTCACCACCAAAATAATCATAAAGGTAAATTCATACCTATTTGAATTTTATAACTTATGAAAATTACAAAAACATCTTTTATACTCATTCATTACATATTTTTCTCCAAACCTAATGAAGTAGAACTATAGTACTATTGTTACCTTTATTTTGTGAATAAGGAAATTGAGTCTCAAGAAAATTAACTTGCCCACAGAAGGGATTGGTGCCTTGAGAACTAAATCCTGAAATGTTTTTTTTTTTTTAAAATATTTATTTATTTACTTTAGTTGTACACAATGCAATGCATTTATGTTTACGTGGCGCTGAGGATCGAACCCGGGCCGCACACGTGCGAGGCAAGCGCTCTGCCGCTGAGCCACAACCCAGCCCCCTGAAATGTTTACTCTTTCCCTTGTGCTGTGGTACTGATGGCCTGTTGACTTCAGGTCCACTGGATGTGTTTTGAGACTCATGTTCTGGTCTCTCTCCATCACTTATTTGCAGCGGGATCTTGGCACATTTGCTTAATCTCATTGTGTGTCAGTTTTACCCATCTGGTTTCCTCAGTATAGGATGTAGTGCAACTGGTGGAGGGTAACCCACATTGTCACTGACAGAATAACAGGTCTGAGAGTTAAGACACAATCTGGGAGGCACACTAGGTCAGAAACAGACATGGAAGAGCTAAAAGGGCTATGTAAGCAAACTATTGAGAATTACCGAGCAAGCAGAGGAAAGAAAGAGAAGAGAAGGAGGGGCTGGGGTTGTGGCTCAGTGGTAGAGCGCTTGCCTAGCACGTGCGCAGCCTGGGTTCGATCCTCAGCACCACGTAAAAATAAATGTATTGTGTACAACTAAAAGCAAATAAATATTAAAAAAAAAGAAAGAGAAGGGAGGAAACATCTACTGTATGATAAGGTCTGTTTATTTTATGCATAAAATTTTCCACCAATCCTGTAAGGTGGGGAGATCATTTTCCTTTAATAGATAGATGAAGAAAGAGAGACTGAGTGAGGTCAAATAACTTACCCAAGATCAAACAGCTGGTAGGTGGTGGAGCCAGGACTTGAATAAAAATATACAATGTTATTATATCATGTCCCTTCCAGAGGAAGGAATAAGAACCAATAAGGGCCCTTGAGGGACAAAATACACCAGTGAGGGTCAGAGAGTGACAGTTGCCAGGCATGCCAACTATCTTGAACCTAGGTATTTTGTCTAATATCAGACACAGGGTTTCCTGTCACGTGCTTTCCTAGAAGTCTGTGGCAGAGGTCTTTAAAGCTGTCATCTTCTAGACATTGACTTGTTTCTCATTCTTCCATATTCTCCTCTCCCTTCCCTAGAGGACACCGGCAAGGATGCAGTGAACTGTACCTACAAGAATGAGGATGATTGTGTTGTCAGATTCCAGTACTATGAAGATGCCAGTGGAAAGTCCATCCTGTATGTGGTAGAAGAGCCAGGTGAGTGACCCCCGAGGCCCTTTCCTCACCCCCCCTGGGAGAGAGGACAATCTCAGGCAGGAATTTCTACCCACCACTCCTCTTAAACTGAACAGGTTAATCCTGGCCTTAAAAGGGATGTGAGAGTCTATCAGCCTGGTGAGGGGACATATAAACATAAGTATCAGCAAGAAAGTGACTTTCTAATTGAGGAGACAGAAAGATAAGAAGGTAGGTAAGGAGAGGAAGAAGGTGGGTATGGATGTCATCAAGGAACAAAATATGTCATGACTATTTTTTTCCCCTCAGTTTTGGGGGTGGAACCCAGGGTCTCATATCAGTTGGTATCCTGACATTCGTAGCTGTAGGCAAGTGCTCTATCACTGAGCTACATTCACAGTCCTATCATGGCCCTTTTTTGGAGGCAATAATATCAATAAATAAGGAATTTAGATTCTAGAACTTTATAGCACATGGAATAAGTTCTACTGTAGGACAGCAGCCATGAGTACCCTGCCCGCTGCTATAAGAGGAAGGCCTGATGGTGGGAGGCAATGATCCTACCAGGTTTATGGCAGTATGTAGTGCTAGGCACTGACTCAAGGCTGCACTGAACACCGAAAAGATTAAAAATACTGCTTGCTCTCAAGACCCTTTGGAAGTAGGAGAGGTCCACCCCGTCATTTACAGACCAACCACAGGTTGATTACCCTCCAACAATTAGATTTGTTTGCTTCACCTTACCACCTTCATGGCCTCTGTCTTCATCCATTTTCTACTGCTATAAAGAAAATACCCGAGGCTGAGAAATGTATAAAGAGGGGCGGTTTCGTTTGGTTCACAGTTTTGGAGGCTAGAAGTCCATGATCAGTGGTTTCATCAGTTCATCCTCTGGTGAGGACCCCCTCGGCTGCGTCACCACATGGTGAATGCTGGCTGTTGAACCCAGGGCCATGTGCTAAGCCTGTGTTCTATCATTGAACTATACCCCCAGCCCAGGATGGCTCTTTTTATAACAATCTGTCATTTGAGGAACTAACGGGGGTCCAATGAGAAGTACATTAATCCCTTCCAAGGGCAATGCTCCTAATGACCTAGTTACTTTGCCCTGGGCCTTATTTCTTAAAGGTTCCATCACCTTAATATCACCATGCTGGGAACGAAGCTTTCAGCACACGAGTGCTTCAGGGACACACTCAAAGCATATCCAAACCATATACCTTCCTTGCCCTCAAACAACAGATTAAGATATGAATCATTAGAAAATAATTTGGAATACTTCCTATATAATGGATACTATGCTAAGTGCTGAAACTGCAACAGTAAATAAGGCAGATGTGGTACTCACAGGCCATGGGTGAGACAGGCGTGGAAATCAATAACACCATTGCAGTAGGATAGGACTATTGATGGTGGAGGTTGGGCAAACACAGGAACGAAGGAACAACCTTGGAAGGCTGTACTTGAATCAGTTGGTATGGTATCCTGACATTCATAGCTGTAGGAATTTCTTCAGATCATCTTTTAGGGCCAGAATTTTTTTTTTCTGCAAAAGACTAAAATATTTTAGGTTTCAAGGGCCATATGGTTTCTTTCTTTTTTTAAAAAATAACCTTTTAAAAATATTTATTTATTTGCTTTAGTTGTACACAATGCGTTTATTTGTACATGGTGCTGAGGATCAAACCTGGGCCACGCACGTGCCAAGCGAGCGCTCTACCGCTGAGCCACAATCCCAGCCCAAGGGCCTTATGGTTTCTGCTGTGGCTACTCAACTCTGCTATTGTAGCAGGAAAGCAGCCATGGACATTCTGCAAACGTGTGGACAATGGCTGTATATTTTTCTTTGTTTTCATTTGTTCTTTTTAGATATACATGACAGTAGAGTGTGTTTTGACATATTATACACACGTGGAGTATAACTTATTCTAATTAGGATCCCGTTCTTGTGGTGGTACCTGATATGGAGTTTCACTGGTGGTGTATTCATATATGAACATAGGAAACTTATGTCCAATTCATTCTACTGTCTTTTCTATTCTTATCCCCCTCCCTTCCCTTCATTCTCCTTTGTTTAATCCAATGAAATTCTATTCTTCCCTTCTCCCCCTTGTTGTGTGTTAGCATCCACATATCAGAGAGAACATCATCCTTTGGTTTTTTTAAAAAATATTTATTTATTTGCTTTAGTTGTACACAATGGATTTATTTTTACATGGTGCTGAGGGTTGAACCCGGGCCGCACACGTGCTAGGCGAGCGCTCTACCACTGAGCCACAACCCCAGCCCCTCAACCTTTGTTTTTTTGGGGGGATTGGCTTATTTCTCTTAGCCTGATAGTGTTAAGGACGAGATTACAATAAATTACCAAGTCGATTTTAAAGGAGGGGATGGAAACTTTATTCACTAGTTGGTGGTCCGGATCCACCAGCTGGCGGGCCAAGGGGTAGGCTGCAAGTCGACACCCTTCGACCCCGTCCTGGGGTTTATGTACACCTTTTATAGTCCAAAACCATATTGAAGCATAAGTGGCTGTTGCTATGATTCAAAACCATAAACAAACATAATGAGATCTACAATCACAAGCAGAAAAGGGAGTGGGCCAAAACGTTCCTAGTTGAATACAAGTAAAAGAATGGTTGCTAACATCTAGACAGTCAATCTCTGACAGGGTACATTGTCCAAGAAAAATGGGAACCAAAGAGAGAACACTTTCACATGGTATAAGAATTGTCATTTTGTGTTGCCAAACATGCTATGCTAAGCAACTGTTGATGGCTACAGAGATGGAGCTTTCCATGGGAGAAGCATTTCATATATGATGTGGAGTCTGAGGGCACAATGGAGTCTATTTGGTCATTGCCCATATAGCCTGGCCTGTAACAATAGTCTCCAGATCCATTGCAAAAGTCAGAAAGTCATTCTTTTTATGGCTGAGTAATATTCCATTGTGTATATATACCATATTTTTTTTATCCATTCATCTGTTGAAGGGCATCAAGGTTGGTTCCATAGCTTAGGTATTATGAATTGAGCTGCGATAAACATTGGTGTGGCTGTGTCACTGTAGTATGCTGATTGTAAGTCCTTTGGGTATGTACTGAGGAGTGGGATAACTGGGTCAAATGGTGGTTCCATTCCAGGTTTTCTGAGGAATCCCCATACTGCTTTCCAGAGTGGTTGCACCAATTTTCAGTCCCACCAGCAATGTACGAGTGTACCTTTTTCCCCACATCCTCACCAACATTTATGGTTACTTGTATTCTTGAGAATAGCCCTTCTGACTGGAGTGAGATGAAATCTTGGTGTAGTTTTAATTTGTATTTCTCTAATTGCTGGTGATGTTGGACATTTTATCATATATTTATTGGCCATTCATATTTCTTCTGTGAAGTAGACATGGCTGTTTGTACAGAGACAGTTGGCAGCTGCATTTGGCTCATGGGCTATATCGTTTGCTAGCCCTTGGTCCAAGAGCAGCAAGTTCTCAAACTTTAGCATATTTTCTTGTTAAAAAAAAATCCAGTGCTGGGGTTATAACTTAGCGATAAAGTACTTAACCTGGCATGTGTGAGACCTTTGGTTCAATCCCAGCAACAAAAAACAGTCCTGGGACCTGCTTTACTTCCACAAACCTACACCTCTGTGCTATTAGTGTTCCTGGTAATTGGGTTACACCCCAACATTTGAGTGCCTCTTGCTGTAGGCTTATTACTTCCCCCAAGGAGCCTTCTCAGTTGTCCCCTGGCTTCCCTACTGCTGACTAGGTTTGGTTCTTGTTTGACTCTCATAGCATCTGTGCTTCCTTAGAAGGGCCTCATTTCACTGGAATTAAATTGCTTCTTTAATCAGCTCATCTGCTCAGTAGACCACATGCTTCTCGAATACAGGAACCATGTCTGTCTTATCTATTGCTGTATCCCTGTACATCTACCAAGAAGTTAGTTAATAAAGAGGTCTTGAATGATTTGCTAGGATTGATTATTCCTAGAGGAAAAGTGGGTTTATGTACATCCTGGTATCTGCTAACAGAATTTTGGCTGCTTGGGGAAGGAGGGAAATGAGGTGGTTTGAAAAAGGAGGTAGGAAAGTCTGGAGGAGCTACTCCTGGTTGCCCTTCCTTAGGAAAGAGCTGCCACATCTACGTCACCCAGGGCGTTGCTCTGTCCGTGGGTGGAGGAGTGCATGGTGCCCTGTCTGGCATGTTGTCTATCAGCCCTTCCCAGAGATTTTACCCTTTATATGGGAAAAGGAAGGTCAAGAAAGGGCATAACCTTAATTTATCTTATCAACTTCAGGGCAGCTGACATGAGGAAGGGGAGAGGAGAGTCTGGGGAGCCAGCCGGTGTGGACTGGTTTGACCAAAATTTCCTCACGCCTTCCCACCCACCCTATCTGCACATCTGTCCCTACTGACTTCAGAAGGGCATTTTGTCTTGGCTTTTGGGTCCAACATTACCTCACCTCTTTTCTACACCAGTCTTTGCTGGCACTTTTGCTGAATCACTTATCCTTGGTATTTGAGACTGCTATCTACTGCCTGAGGTTGTGGGGAATAGAGATGATGGTAACTCTGGTGCCCTGCCAGGAGACCCACTCCTCCACGTTAGGATAAGGGACCCTAGTGTAATATGTCAAAATATACTCTACTGTCATGCATATCTAAAAAGAGCAAAAAAAAAAATTAAATAAAATAAAAAGGACACGGGCCCCTCATTTCCTCTCTGCTTGTCCTGGCTCTGCCTCTCCTCTTAATCCCCAGCCCCAACCATTTCTAGGGACTCCGACTTTGAGGAGATTGTAGCCGCTGGGGTCCAAGGGGATAGTAGGAGATATCTCTTTCTCTTCACCAGCTCTTGGCCTCGCAGATGCTCTCTTTGAAGGGCTGAGCCCTGGCAGGGCATGAAAGGGAATATGTCACGTGGTTAGGCATTGGCCATGTGGGGAATAGCCACATGGAATGGGCTCCTGAGCTGGGCCCTCTTCACTCCCAGGTAGAGCTTCCAGATAAAATACAGTATGGTCCATGCAATATTTGGTACATACTTACACTTAAAAGTAACTCATTGTTTATCTGAAAATAAAATTTATCTGGGCTTCCTATAATTCTTTTTTTTTAAAAAAAATATTTATTTATTTGCTTTAGTCGTATACAATGTGGTTTTAGTTTTACGTGGTGCTGAGAATCGAACGCGGGCCGTGCACGTGCTAGGCGAGCGCTCTACCACTGAGCCACAATCCCAGCCCCTGGGCTTCCTATAATTCTATTTGTTAAATCTGCCAACCCTACCCAGACTTCTCTGACCTTGGGTCACTCAAAATATGGGTCCACTGCTGCGGCTGGGAGGGCCTTTCAGAGACCACCTGATCATGTCTTCCGCTTCTGGGAAGCCACCCACCCCTGTTGGGAGAGATGGGTAACAGATGGTTTTCACCTGAATACCTCCTGGGATTCTACCTGTCCTGCCCAGACTCACATACAGAATGGAAGAGGTTTCACTCTGAGGTTTGAAGGTCAGTCCTACTCCATTCTTCCAGAGAAGTCATAATTACTTTTCCCAGAAAAACTGGAGCCCGTCACTCCTGGGAATTCTGACACTGGAACCTCACAGTCTCTCTCCAGGCGCTCTTTTAATTATAGACAGGGTATAATTTGGTGGGTTGGGAAAGGGCCAGCTTGGTTTGTGGTGGTGGTTATGTTTGTGTAATGTGTGGTGAGCACAGAGTGTATGTTTAGAGAAGAAGGTGGGAGACAGTGTGGAAAGTGGGTGTGACTTCCTCTCCAGACTCATCAATACCCTTATATACAAACACCTGGTTTCATAACACTTGAGGTTTCCAGAGTGAGGTCACTTGTCAGACACCTGAGGTTTATGGGAAGCAAAGATCTGCAGAGGATAATCAGCTGACCCTCTGAGGGATGACAAGTCCTCTATCTGCTTTGGTTATTGACTGGGGCTGGACAGGAAGTCAGCTTACAATGGGGTAGGATTTTAGATGACTAAATATTTTGAGAAAGAACCTATAAGATTATCATGGCTGGTAGGCTTCCTGGTCTCTAAGGATGCTAAAAAGGTCACTAGGTTCATCGCCCTTAAGGATGTAAATATCTGAACCACGATTAACAGACACTAATATCTACAGGAGCTCAGTAGGCAAATAAAACAGCTGGGTATAAGAAGAACACTAGTCACAATGGTAGCTAATATTTTATGGAAAACTTATTCTGAGCCAGGCATCGCTCTCAGTTCTTTAAATATATTTCATTTAATTGTTACTCTTAACAATTTTTTAAAGTGAGTTTGAAGGGCTGGGGGGTGTAGCTCATTGGTAGAGTACTTGCCTGTCTTCTGTAAGGCCCTGGGTTCAGTCCCTAGCATCCCACCCACCCACCCCTAAAGGGAGGGTAAATACTTTCTCCATTTTAAAGACAAAACGAAAAATAGACATCTGGAAAAGTTAATTACTGAACGTTACATAGTACAATGTGTTAAGCCAAGATTCAAACCCAGAGTGCACGGTGGTACAGACACAAGGACAAATCACACTTTGCTTCTGTTTAGGGGAGAAATGGGAGAGTGGTGAGGACTCTCACAAATGGAAAACACGTGTCCCAGCTAAAAGAGCAACTGCTCTCAGCTCTAGTTGGTGGGATGTATGTTCTAATGTTTCCAAATCTTTTGATTTTTTTTCCCTCTTTTTGTTGTGTGTGGTTCTTGGGGATAGAACCCAGGGCCTTGTGGGGTACTCTACCACTGGGTTACACCCCCAGTGGCCAAATCAATATATATGTATATACATACATATATATATATATATATATATATATATATATATATATATATTTTGTTTGTTTGTTTGTTTTTGTTTGTTTTTTTGTTTTGTACTGGGGACTGAACTCAGGGGCACTTAACCACTGAGCCACATCCCCAGCCCTGTTTTGTATGTTATTTAGAGACAGAATCTCACTGAGTTGCTTAGGGCCTCCCTAAATTGCTGAGGCTGGCTTTGAACTCAAGATCCTTCTGCTTCAGCCTCCTGGAATTACAGGCATGTGCCACCACACCCAGCAGAATCAATTTTTAAAATAAACAGTTGGGTGAACCCACACCAGGTAGTCTAGATTCTGTGCAGGAGTGACCAGCTCGAGAGCTTGGATTTAAACCACTCAGGAGAGCTTATTACCTCCCTAAAGATTGCTCCCTTAAAAACAAACAAACAATGAATTTATGTTCTCACAGTCCTGTTTCCTTCAGAGGCCTTTCCAGTGCACTGTTCCTCTGAAGTAACACTGAAGGTCTGACTTTTATAGCCAGTTCAAGTGATTCCTGCTTTCTGCTTCTTCTTTGCAGAGTGTCCCAAGGGTCCGGACATCCTTGTGGTCCTGCTGTCAGTGATGGGGGCTGTTCTGCTCATCGGCCTTGCTACTCTGCTCATCTGGAAGCTCCTCATCACCATCCATGACCGGAAAGAGTTTGCTAAATTCGAGGAAGAACGAGCCAGAGCAAAATGGGACACAGTAAGAGGCCGGGTTGTGCTGAGCATTTTCTTGAGTCTTTGGTTCGAGAACCTGAAGTGGGAACAGCAGCTGCTCCGAGTGGCCAGGGTCATCCATGCAGTTTTCAGATTATTCTCTCTTCTGGAAATTGGGAGATGGTCTCACTGTTGTCTCTAAGCTTCCTGAAAACTATTGGATCCTCTACCACACGGTGACCATGGGCCATGTGTTGAAAACTAATAGAACAAATAGGACTCAGCTCTGCTCAACACTGCGAAGAAATGGAAAAGAAACTTATTCTTAAATTGAGGGAGACAGGACAAACCTATGTTGAGAACACATAATACATTATATAGTACCGAAGTCCAAAGCATTAAAAACAAGTAGAGGGGGACTGGGGATATAGCTCAGTTGGTAGAACGCTTGTCCTGTTCTAAATGCTTTTTTTATATCTATACGGTGGGCAATATTATTGTTCCCTTTTTTTTTAATTTTTTTTTTTTAGTTGTAGATGGACACAACGTCTCTATTTTATTTGTTGATTTTTATGTGGTGCTGGGGATCGAACCCAGGGCCTCATGGGTGCAAGACAAGCGCTCTACCACTGAGCCACAACCCCAGCCCTTACCGTTCCCATTTTATAAGTAAGAAAACTAAGTGCAGGGGAATTCAGTAGCTTGTCTGATTGTGGGAGGGAATTAGGTAACTATAGGACTTCCTTTTGGGGTCAGCCTCTTAGGAATAGTGGCAGGACATCAATCTACCTCATTCTCTTCTTTTCCCCCAAATGATGAAATGGCAGTTTCCAAATCAGACTCTTCCTTTATGGTTCCTGTTCTTTATCCTGATCTAACCCAATCAAACAAGCATTTATTGAGAACTTTTTATGTACTAATTTTACTGTATTCTCCTTTTGTTCATCTTCCACATTTTAACTATTTTCTGGACCTTCCACATGACATTTGACTCCTTGAATGTCCAGGGTTAGGCCAAAAGTTTGTTCCCATTTGGTGGTGATCCCAAGGCTTTGTACCAAACAGTTCCAAGAAGCTGGGGTGTTTCTGTTAAGACCATATAGAGCATCCTGAGTCTCCAAAATACAGAATAATGTGCTGGGCTTCTTGAAGTTACCATTAAGAACTACTAAAAGATGCTCTATATGTGCAGTATGAATTGTAATACATACTACTACTATAAATTAAAAAAAAAGAACTACTGAGCCAGGTGCAGTGGTATACGCCTATAATCCTAGAGACTCAGGAGGCTGAGGCAGGAGGATCTCAAGTTTGAGGCCAGCCTTAGCAATTTAGTGAAAGACCCTCAACAACTTAGTGACACCCTGTTTCAAAATAAGAAATAAAGAGGGCTGGGATGTAGCTCAGTGGTAAAGTGTCTCTGGGTTCAATTTCTAATGCAAAAAAAAAAAAAAAAAAAAAAAAAAAAAGAAAGAAAGAAAGAAAAAAGAGACAGAGAAAAAGAACTACTTAACCTCATGGGTTTTGTCACTTTTTTTTTGTTGTTGTTGGAAAATAATTTGAGAAACCTAGTGAGGGGCTTATTTTTCCCTGATAACATGACAGCTTTGTGGGTAATACTTGAAGAGTTTAGATAAAAACAAATTGAGTGGGCTGGGGCTGGGGCTCAGTGGTAGTGCACTTGCTGGCATGTGTGAGGAACTGGGTTCAATTCTCAGCACCGCATATAAATAAATAAAATAAAGGTCTATCAACAACTAGAAAAATATTAAAAAACAACAACAACAACAAAATCATTTCAGCTGAAGCAGTCCTCTGCGTTCTGACCATCACCTACTACATTTCTCTCTCTGCCCCACATTGGCTGGCACTGTCACAACGAAAGAAAAAGGGAGAAAAACAGAAGAAAGAGTAGGGAGAGAGGAGGAAACAAGACAGATTTGGGTAAAAGCTATTCTAGAATGTTTTAGGATTGTCAAAGAATGATGGGCGTCCAAAAAAAAAGCGCTGGACTGATTTTAACCCTTTAAAAACAGCAGCAAGATGGCCACATCGTTTTCCTCCTCTCATTTCCTACCCATGCCCATTCTAAAAGTGAAAGTATGAGTAAAAGGAGCATGATGAGCCTGTTTCATCCAGTCTATGCCAGAGAAGGATGTCTTGGGCAAACCTCTCAGGTGAAATGGAAGCCTCTGGGATACGAGGGGACCGCAGAGCTGACTGTGACACACTCACGCTCCTCTTTTCTCCACAGGCCAACAACCCGCTCTATAAAGAGGCCACGTCCACCTTCACCAATATCACCTATCGGGGCACTTAATGACAAGACGTCATCATCAGATCTTTATGAGACTCTGCCAGAATTGTGGGCGTCTCTGCCATCATGTTTACAGAGGACAGTATTTGCGGGGTGGGATTTGGGGCTTAGAGTGGGGTGGGCTGGGAGAATGTCAGTATTTGGATGTGTGTGTGTATGTGTGTGTGTGTGTGTGTGTGTGTGTGTTACACATGGGGAAATATTTAATTTAAAAACGTGTGATGCGTCCCCAGAGCACAGCTCCTCAGCCTTTGTTCTCAGATGCCTCCTGCAGGGACACGTCCTGCTTAGCTTGAGGACGACCTGGAGCTGAGCAGGTGTTCTTCAGTACCTCAGGGAGAAGCCAGCTCTCCTTATCAGGCCTTTCTCCCTACAGAAAAGGCAGGGCTGAGGCCTCTCGTTGCAGAGAAAGGGATGCTAAGCCCTGGCTCTGTCCCGAGTTTGTGAGTTTATGGCTGTTAGGCCTGACTCTCAGGAACTGCTGGGCCGTGCAGCTCAGTTTTGTCACCTGTGTCTCTGTGTCCTTACGTTTCCCTCAGGCTGAAGGGGGAGTCAGGGGAGAGCTTCCTGTGCCTTTTGCCACCACCTGGATCCAGCTGTGGCTCTCTTGCCAAGGAAGTCCTTGCCACCTAATACACGTTGAGAGTGAGGAAAGCAGGGCCACTCAGGGTCCTGCATGGCATGGGGGACGTGCCAGCTGCCCCCAGTTCATAATCATGACCCTTTAGATCTGCCTCCCTGGCAACTCTACCCTGGAGGTTTGTTCAGAAGTGTCATCCTTAGACCAGCACCTTCTCTTTACCTCCCATTTCCACACCCTTGCTGTTGCAGACATTTGCTGCGTACTGGAGATTTCTCTCATGACCGAATGCTTTTCTTCCGAGGGAGGGTGCTATGGTTAGCACCGGAGGTCTGGTCCTTTCCTTGAGACCTCTGCCCCAGGCCCGAGGCACCCCCACAACCTAAGCCTGGGCCTCTGCGTGCTACATCCATGCGTGGGGGTGACTGCATTTACCTACCTCGTGGGTGTCTTGTGAAGGAGTCATTCCCATGAGTCTGTTGAACCTAAGTGCCAGGATGGAACAATGGGCCAGTTGTATCAGCACGTGTGGCCTCTGTTCCTATGGGCAGGACAACCTCGTTTTAACTCAGTCTTTAATCTGAGAGGCCACAAGTGCAATTTTATTTTGTTTTGCTCATGGGAGCACCTGAGACCATGATGAGGTTTGCTTCCTCTGAAGGGACATGTATATAAAATACTTACTTTTTATTTGTAATTTTATTTGATGATAAAGAAGGAAAGCATAAACAGCCACGCAGACATGGGTGGGAAACGGACACTCCCATTTGGCATCATAGTAAGTTGCTGCCCAGTTGCTGGGTCTATTAAGGGGCTCTCGATTCTTGGGAGCCTGTGGGGATGGATGTGTGGACACGCTGGACCTTTCCCAAGGGGGATAGATAGACTGTTCTTTCATCCCATCAAGAGCAGTTGCTCCATTGGTTTTGACTTTTATCCCACATTAAAAACTGGTCTCAGCAGCCTAGAAAAGGGGAAAGATCTATAAGCGGAAAATCTGAGTTCTGTATTTGGTGTCACAGCTAAGGAATCTTTAATGCTAATTAGGGCGAGCCACTTTCTTCTCCCCAGGGCTCAGTTTTCTAGTTGTAAAAATTATGGATTTGGACGAGCCAGTCTTGAAGGTCTAATTCAACATTCTGAGATGCCGGAATCTTAATGGTATCAAACGTAAAGTCAAGATTCTGTAGGGGTGGGATGGGACTGGGGTTGCAGTTCAGTGGTAGAGCCCTTGCCTAGCATGTGAGAGACCCTGGGTTTGATGACAAGCACAGCCAAGACAAACAAACAAACAAACAAACAAACAAACAAAAAACACTCCACAATTCTGAAGGACATTGCTAGTGTTTGCTTTTTAGTTGGAAAATCTGAGAGCCCTGGCTTTGGGAAGAGCAGATGTCATTCCCTATCATTCTTCTCAATGAGAATCTCATCCTTATCCTATCCTATCTCAGAACCCTTTCTCCAACTTTTGTTAGCAGGTATACCTCCTGATGTAGCACTTAAGTTCCACTTAGTTGTTATTTCTTAGTTATTTTGCATATATTTGAGTCAATAAGAAGTAGTGATCCAGATGTTAACACTGAAAATAAGCCTTGAAATTACAAATGAGGCTAATGACTGAGCCCTTTCTTACCAGTAGATTACCCTTACAGTAAGAGATGGGACTATGTAGAGGGACAAGAAAGAGAAGGAGAAGGATGATCAAAAATCCAAGAAGTTCTGAAGTTAATTGTAACCTTTGGTTATCCAGACAGAATCCATGAGAGTAATAGTGGGACATTTTCTTTGGATAAGATGGTTCATATGAAGAAACCCTATGGAAGGAGGAAGACAGTGTACCTCAAGGATGAAAAAAATTGTGAAATCTTGTGTGAGCTTTTGGGACAAGGCTTATAGGCCTTGAATACCAGTGTTGCTTGTTTGCCAGATGGAGACTAGAGGTTAGTTTTGGCATATGGTAAACATCTAAATAGTATTCTGGCATCAGACAATACAGCGCAAAGGGGTTGTACCCAGCTCTTTTGGGGGTAATTTTATGTCCAGTCTCAGGGTCTGTGGACAAGAGTTGGAAAACTGAACATTCCTGACAAGTTGCTGTATCAGGAGTCAGATCTTTACCTCTCGGTCATTCCTAGACTGTCCAGACACTTCTATTTGTTACGTATTCCTGAAATTACTTACGTGCCTTCCTGACTTCCTCACCACCTCCTCTGAGTTGTGCAACAGTGAATTAAATGTGTTTTCCAAAAAGAACTGGCCCAAGGCTGTCCAGTGCTTCCTGTGTTGTTATTTCTGTTTCCTTTGGGTAAAAAGAATAAGTGTCATTGCCTCACAAATGATTATTTTAGAGTAAGCATGCTTCCAAGTGTAACAGAATGACGACTACTATGTAAACTGAAGTTTCCGTCAGGATCCAGAGCTTTTCTTTAGACAATAACATTTTCAAGATGAATAGGCTATTACTAAGAGTTTGTTCTAAGAGTTTTGAGGTTTTTTTTTTTTTTTTTTTAAATTGGACATTATTTAGGAACTTGTGCAACCTCAACAGAACAGATTGTCAGTGTAAACTTTGTGAGAGGCATGAATGATAAAGGCTTGATGGCAAATTATTTATAGGACTATTTACATGTCCAAATTTTACTTAAAGTATTGGATGTTAAACTGTGGTCCCAGGACCAGCCACATCAATATCACCTGGAAACTTGTTAGAAATGAATATTGAGCCAGGTGTGGTGGTGCACTCCTGTAATCCCAGAAGCTCAGGAGGCTGAGGTGGGAGGATTGCAAGTTCAAAGCCAACCTCAGCAATTTAGTGAGGCTTTAAATGATTCAGCGAGACCTGGTCTCAAAATAAAAACTAAAAAGGGCTGGGGATGTGGCTCAGTGGTTAAGTGTCCCTGGGTTCAATCATCTCTGGTACCAAAACAAAACAAAACAAAACAAAAAAAAGGACACCATAGTAAACACAGGATATATGAGGCTACTACCAGTGTAACATGGCATGGTATTTTACAGTCAATGTAGGAGTATACTTTAAAATAATAATAAAATACATGGTAGAGTTGATACATTAACTTTAGTCCTTTATCATCATTGAGTGTTTTGTACTTAATACAAAATATGTACTTAATAATCTATGTGCTATTTTGGCAGTATATTAGACTTGTTTACACATGAGTAATGTGTTATACTACAACATTATCATGGTTATGATGTCACTAGGTGGTAGGAATTTTTTAGTTCTATTATACTCTTTTTTAAAAATATTTATTTATTTGCTTTAGTACACAATTTGTTTATTTGTACGTGGTGCTGAGGATTGAACCCGGGCCGCGCACGTGCTAGGCAAGCGCTCTACCACTAAGCCACAATCCCAGCACCTCTATTATACTCTTATGGAACCACTGTCATATATACTGTTGGTCATTGACCAAAATGTGGTATGCAGCTCATGGCTATACTGAATCAGAAAATCTGGGTGTGGGGCTCGGCAATCTGTGTTTTTTTTTTTTTTTTATATTTATTTATTTGCTTTAGTTGTACATAATGCAATGCATTTATGTTTACGTGGTGCTGAGGATCGAACCCGGGCCGCACACATGCTAGGCGAATGCTCTACCGCTGAGCCACAACCCCAGCCCCTCGGCAATCTGTGTTTTAATAAACCCTGCATGATTGGGCTACATACTTATGTTTGAGAACAACTGATTTAGGGAGTCACATGTATCTTTCAGATCTAGGAAGAAGGTTAGAAAGCTCAGTCACTATACTGCTGTTAAGAAAATACCTTGGCCGGTAGATTCAGAAAACCAAATATCCACCCACACAAAATGAAATTGTACTTTTATATCCATTTTCCAAGTTAAGTGATTTTGGCTTCTTGAGTTCATTCAAAGCCACAAATTCCCATGAAAAAACTAAAAGAGGTAATAGATTGGAATCTTTTTTTTTTTGTACCGGGGATTGAACTCAGGGGCACTCGACCACCGGGCCACATCCCCAGCCCTTTTTTTGTATTTTATTAGAGACAGGGTCTCACTGAGTTACTAAGTGCCTCACCATTGCTGAGGCTGGCTTTGAACTCGTGATCCTCCTGCCTCAGCCTCCCAAAGTGCTGAGATTACAGGCGTGCGCCACCACGCCCGGCTTAGATTGGAATCTTGTAACAACAAAAACTAACAGCATACTTGGAAGGCACCTAAGAAAACTTATGTGTATCAAACTTCAGGCTGTTGCAGAATTTATTCACAAGAGTTGGGATCAAAATCTAATTATTAACATTATCATCCTATAGGATGCCAAAATAAGATGGTAGAATTTATAACTTCATTTTCGGCTATTTAAAATTTATTGAACACTGACAGCATCAGAGTGAAGAACTTTACAAAGCACTCCTGTCACCTTTGCCTTTGAGTCTTAAATTTCTTACATGATATACCTTTTGAAAATAACACAATGTACAATATCATAAAAAGATTTCATGAACATAGACCTAATCCTTTTTTAAAAAATAATATATGTTTATTTGCTTTTAATTGTACACAATGTGTTTTTATGTGGTGCTGAGGATCGAACCCGGGCAGCGCACGTGCTAGGCGAGTGCTTTACCGCTGAGCCACAACCCCAGCCCCAGACCTAATCCTTTTATGTTGAAATCTTGTGAGATTATTTTATTTATATCTTGGTCACAGGCAACTAAATGGATGGAAGTGGAGACTTATGAGAAAAAAGAAAGATGTGGAAGGGTGTAAGCTGGACTCTGCTTTTCCTGACTCTTACATGTTAAACACATTTGTAATGCTTTAGCTCTGGGTCTCTGTTATCTGAACTCTATAGTAATAGAGCCATCTAATGACCATTGAGACCAATTACAAGCAGACTGATAATTATAGTGCACTCAATTTTCACACTGATATAATGGAATGATAATATATGCTTTGCAAGTTAAACCACTTAAAAATAATTTCTATTTGATTTTTAACACAATATATTGCTGAAAATATATATTCCTAATTTGTTTAGCTTGGCTAATACATGCAAAGAAGACAGTCTTAGATGCTTGTGATTAGGGTTAAGTATATCAGTAAATAAAATTTTAAAACTCTGTTCGATGTGGCTTCCTAAGAACAATTTGTATGTCAAAGGAAGATTGAGAGGTCAGGATTGTGCTTGCCTTCCTTGCAGCTGTTAATGTCATTGTGAAGTTCCTCCAACCTCTTGCATAGAGGAAGCACTTCTTGTCAGTTGCGTGTTTTCTGACAATGCATGCAGAAAGCAGCACTTAGAAAATTTAAGAGCCTTTACATCATACGTCTATTGTAAATTATTTTTTTGTCCCTGAAAAAGAACACTGTAAGGAAAGTTTCACAATTAATTTTGTGTTTTACCTAATGTGTTAGCTGGGTTTTCCAGTGACTCATACACAATTGGCATGATTCTTTGGAGAGGTCAGAGCAATGGGTGGGTAACTATTGCTTTGATGGCCAATGGAAATAACTAGTTAAGAAAAAGGAAAAAAATGTTGATGGGTGTAGGCTGGACTTTGCTTTTCCTGATTCTTACAATCACCATTGTGACAAGGATTGGTAAGTAGCCCAGCGTGTTTTCTCTTTCTAGGTCCCTCTTGTGGCTAGATGTGCCATGTCCAGCTCATAGACAATGAGATGTAAGTGGAAGAGGTGCATGCACTTCCAGTAATGCCATTTAAGGGCTGGAACATGGCTTTCTTCTCCCTTTCCTTCTTCCTGAAAGTTGGAATGTAGAACTAATAGCTAGAACTTAAGCAATCATGACGGAGCAAGACGTGACCTAGGGAATTGTATCAATTAGCCATCTATTGCTGCATTGCAAACAACATTACCTCACTATTTAACAAATATTATTATGTAGTTTCTGTAGTCAGGAACTCAGTAATGACTTAGTTGGGTAGTTCTGACTCAGAGGCTCTCATGAGGCTGAGATCAAACTGTTGACTAGGACTGCAGTCAATTGAAGTCTCAAAAGGGCTAGAGAATCTTTTTCTAAGATGGTTTACTCTGATGGCTGTTGGCAGGAGGCATCATTTCCATGCAAGCTGTCTTCTCACAGAGTGAGTATCCACAGAGAGCAGGGAGGAAGCCACATTTCTTTTATGATTTAGTTTTTAAGTCATAACTTACTTTTTATAAGTGTCAGACCATAACTTACTTTTTATAAAGTGCCAACCCCACTGTGAATCGGCCTCCTTATATCAGAGAAAACATTCGGCATTTGGTTTTTTGGGATTGGCTAACTTCACTTAGCATTATATTCTCCAACTTCATCCATTTACCTGCGAATGCCATGATTTTATTCTCTTTTATTGCTGAGTAATACTCCATTGTGGTATATATGCCACATTATCTTTATCCATTCATCTACTGAAGGGCATCTTGGTTGCTTCCACAGTTTAGCTATTGTGAATTGTGATGCTATAAACATTGATGTAGCTGTGTCCCTGTAATATGCTGTTTTTAAATCCTTTGGGCATAGACCAAGGAGTGGGATAGCTGGGTCATAAGGTGGTTCCATTCCCAAGTTTTCTAAGGAATCTCCATACTGTTTTCCCATATTGGCTCTACCATTTTGCAGTCCCACCAGCAATGTATGAGTGTGCATTTTTCCCCACATACTCGCCAACATTTATTGTTGTTTGTGTTCTTAATAGCTGCCATTCTGACTGGTGTGAGATGAAATCTTAGAGTGGTTTTGATTTGCATTTCTCTTATTGCCAGAGATGTTGAACATTTTTTCATGTATTCATTGATTGATTGTATATCTTCTTCTGAGAAGTGTCTGTTCCTTGGCCCATTTAGTGATTAGGCTATTTTTTTTTTTGGTGTTAAAATTTTTTAAGCCGGGCGCGGTGGCGCACGCCTGTAATCCCAGCACTTTGGGATGAGGCAGGAGGATCGCGATTCAAAGCCAGCCTCAGCAATGGCGAGGCACTTAGTAACTCAGTGAGACCCTGTCTCTAAAAAAAATACAAAAAAGGGCTGGGGATGTGGCCCAGTGGTCGAGTGCCTCTGAGTTCAAACAAAAAAAAAAAAATTTTTTTTAAGTTCTTTATGTATTCTAGAGATTAGTGCTCTATCTGAAGTGCATGTGGTAAAAATTTGTTCCCAATAGTAGGTTCTCTATTCATCTCATTGATTGTTTCTTTTGCCGAGAAGAAGCTTTTTAGTTTGAATCTATCCCATTTATTGATTCTTAATATTAATTCTTGTGCTAAAGCAGTCTTATTAAGGAACTTGGGGCCTAATCTGACATGTTGGAGATTAGAGCTTACTTTTTCTTCTACTAGGCGTAGTTAGACAACTGATTTTTGATAAAGGAGCCAAGAATACAAAATGGGAAATAACAATCTCTTCAATAAAAAAGCATTGGGAAAATTGGATATCCACATGCAGATGAATGAAATTGGACCTGTATCTCATACCATATACAAAAGTAAACAATAATGAATAAAAGACTTGCATGTAAAACTTGAAACTGTAAAACTACTAGAAGAAAACAGGAGAAAAAGTCCCATGATATTGACCTGGTTAATTATTTTTTTGGACATGACTCTAAAAGCACAGGCAACAAAAGCAAAAATGACTAAGTAGGATGGCATCAACTGAAAGGTTTCTTTTTCTTTTCTTGGTACTGGGGATTGAACTGAGGAGTGCTTAACCACTGAGACACATCCCCAGACCTTCTTATATTTTATTTAGAGACAGGGTCTCATTTTGAGTTGCTTAGGGCCTTGCTAAGTTGATGAGGCTGGCTTTGAACTCACAATCTTCCTGCCTCAGCCTCCTGAGTTGCTGGGATTACAGGTGTGTGCCACCATGTCTGGCCAAACTTAAAAGGTTTCTGTACAGCAAAGGAAATAATTAAGACAGTGAAGAGACAATCCACAGAGTGGGAGAAAATATTTGCAAACCATCCATTTGATAAGGGGTTCATATCTAAAATATGTAAGGAACCCAAACAACCCAATGCAAGAAAAGAAATGACCCAATTAAAAAATGGGCAAAGGATCTGAATAGACATTTCCCAAAAGAAGACATACAAATAGCCAACTGGTATATGAAAAATGCTTAACATAACTACTCATCAGGGAAATGCAAATTAAAGCTACAATGAGAGATCACTTCATATTGGTTAGAATGGCCATAAAGAAAAAAAGAACCATAAGTGTTGGTAAGGGTGTGGATAAAAGGGAACGCTTGCACACTGTTGGGGGGAATATAAGTTAAAGCTGCCATTTTGAAAACAGGAATGGAGGTTCCTCAAAAAACTAGAAATAGAATTACCATGATCCAGCAACCCCATTTCTGGGCATATATCCAAAGGAATTGAAATTAGTCTATCCAAGAGTCACTTCACATCCATGTTTGTTGATGCACTATTCACAATAGTCAAGATGTGGAATCAATCCAAGTGTCCATCAATGACTGAATGGATAAAGAAAATGTAGTATATATACAAAATTGAATATTACTTAGCTTTTAAAGAGGAAACCTTGTCTGGGATTGTGGCTCAGCGGTAGAGCGCTCACCTAGCATGTGTGAGGCCCGGGTTCGATCCTCAGCACCACATACAAATAAAAGCATTGTGTACAACTAAAGCAAATAAATAAATATTAAAAAAAAACAGAGGAAACCTTGCAATGTGTGACAACGTGGAAGAACCTGGTGGACATTATGCTAAGTGAAATAAACAAGGCACAGGAAGATGAAACTCAGAAATAGAGAATAGACCCAGGTGTGGTAAAGGACGCCTATAATCCAAGCTACTTGGGAGGCTGAGGCAAATGATTTCAAGTTGGAGGCCAGCCTCACCAATATAAGGAGACCCTGTCTCAAATAAAAAGTAAAAAAAGGACTGGGGTTTGGGGATGTAGCTCAGTGGTAAAGGGCCCCTGTGTTCACTCCCTCCCCAGTACTGCAAGGAAAAGAAAAAAAAAAAAAAAAGAAATAATAGAGTGTTGGTTGTCAGAGTGAAGATTGGGAGATGCTGTACAAAAGGTATAGTTTCAAATAGGAGGAAAAAAATTTTTTTTTTTGTTTTGGTACCAGTGATTAAACTCAGGGGCACTCGCCCACTAAGCCACATCCCCAGGCCCATTTTGTATTTTATTTAGAGACAGGGTCTCATTGAGGTGCTTTGTGACTTGCCGGGGTCCAGCCCTAGCAGGGTCGGGGGTCTTCCTGGTCAAGGGGTTCTGATGGCTAGACAGCGTCGGCGATGGGATGGACAGCAACCACACAGACTCACAGGCCAGTGTAGAATGCTGACAAGTTTATTGAACTCACACACAGTTTTTATACATTTCTTAAAGTATAACATGCCAAGAATGTGGTTATATAAAACCCATAAGACTCTTTCTACAGAACAGGCTTATTGTATGACATAATGACACCCCTACCATGTCCCTTGCTATTATTCTATTTTAATGTCTAAATATAAGAATGTAATCAATCTTAAGTTTCTATTTCTTCCCAAAAGCCCCACAATTTATCACCTAGTATTTAATTGTGGTAAACATGTTAGACTCTTGACTCTAATCTTGTCTAAGTTAAACTTCATGTTCGGGCTAGCAAGAGGGCAATGTTTTCAGCGGTTTCCATGGCCAATCTCTTTGTAGATAATTGTTATATTGTTTAGAAAAGCAAGATCACAGGTACCAGCTTCTGAGACTTGGATGATTTATGTAAACAGGTCTTTCATATCAAATAATTCATGCCTATGAATTCTTTTACCCCTCCACCATATCATAACTTTTCCTGATTCTGGATCTAGCCAACCCATGGGAACCAAGGGAGGATCTGTGGGAGATAAGAGGGGACCTGAATCTAAATTTTTACGAAGTTTATACTGAGGAGGAAACCAGGGACGTCCACCAATCAAAAGAGTTTTTTCCCCATGGGGTCTCTGTAGTAGGAAGTGCTTTGATTTTATTCTGTTTCTAATTACTAACAATGGAACTATGTACTTTTGCATACTCATGACTGGAGAAACAGGCGGCTCTGTGACTGATCCCACACATAGCAATACATGTTTATAACAATCACCCCAGGAAACAGACACATCACACGGTGGCAGAAGATTATTTACTGTTTGTGGTAGGGAAAGGGTCATGGTTTCTAATGTTTATTAATATTCTCAGAAAATGTCATAGCATTCCTTCCACCCTCAGTGATCACTACTAAGGAATAACATGAGTAATATTTTAGGAAAATAGTGTAAAAAAGGCACCAGAGCCCAGAGGCATACATCTGGCATATTCCCGAGATGATGAGTCCTTGCAAACATCATTCTCCCCAGTGGATCCTTGTCAAACACTGGTTGGGTTGCCAGGTGCCCCCACAGTGACTCACTTTTGTCAAGGCTGGCTTTGAACTCTTGATTCTCCTGCCTCAGCCTCCCAAACCGCTGGGATTACAGGTGTGCACCACCATGCCAGGCAGGAGGAATAAATTTTGAAATATATTGTAAAGCATACAACAACGTACTATATTTAAAAATTGCTGAGAAAATTTCAATCTTATCCCTAAAAAGATAAGTGAGGTGATCGATGCTATAAACTTGATTTAATCATCCCACATTAGGCACATATATTAAAACATCCCATTATACCCTCACATATATGTACAACAATGAGTCATTAATTAAAAAGTGAAATAAATGTTCTAAATGCTTATAAAGTAGGGTTTTAAGACACAAATGATCAGGTAATATCACTGAAGGAATTAAATATTGCAACATTTATTGAGGGCTGCATATACATTTTGAAATTTTTAAAACCCTTGAAAAATAGAAAACAGACTAAGGGAGTATAAGTAATTTGCTGAGTTGTGTGCAGTGAAGACAGAATTGGAATTGTACCAATCTATCTAAAGCCTGTGCTGTTCAATCGAATCCATGTAAATAACAAGAGAACCCAGTTTGGATAAATCCATGTAAACACACTTACTGATATGTTATAAAGGATAGATATTTAAGTATTGACTTTTTAAAAGAAAAATCTTTTCAAAATGTTCATCACTTGGCAGGGCCTTTAAAAATTTAGTTTATTATGGCCCTAGAAAATGATTAATTTCAAAGACCTGGATCTTTTTGTTTTTGGCACCAGGGATTGAACCAGGGGCTCTTAACCACTGAGCCACACACAGCCCTTTTTATATTTTATTGTGACACAGAGTCTCCATAAATTGCTGAGGCTGCCTTTGAACTTGTGATCCTCCTACCTCAGCCTCCCAAATTGCTGGACTTACGGTGTGCGCCACTGCCTCCGGCAGAACTGGATTTATACAACGTTTTAGGGATATAATATTTGAAGAAAGCACTTTTTTTCTTTTGCCACCATCATCTCACCTGCAGGAGGTATAAAAAGTTGATTTAATAAATAAAACCAAACCAAACTATCTCTTACAAAAGAAAGAGTATCCCAAATGTAGCCTGGCATTCATTTCAGCTAAATATTGGTAAAAAGGGGCCTTAAAACTGTTGCTTTAAGTCTCTTATTTGTTTACTTATTTTTGGTATAGGGGATTACCCAGAGGCGCTCTACCACTGAGCTGTATCCCCAGACCTTTTCATTTTTTATTTGGTGACAGGGTCTCACTAAATTGCGAAGGCTGACCTCCAATTTGCGATCCTCTTGCCTTTGCCTGGGATTACAGATCAATATGAAGTTGCAGAAACCAAGAAGCACCGCAGGCTCTGTAAGAAAGGGAGGGCAGAGGTATTCAAAGCATGGATAGAAAACCAAACTGAGGTGGGGTCAGGGTACGGCGAGAGAGCACCAGAGAATGAACAACAACGGAGCGGCTGGAAGAGCAGCGAACGGGTAGGCTGGAGGACGAAATGCAGGGCTGCGGGAGAACAGCGCGCGAAAAGACCCCAGCACCCAAACACTGGAGTTCAGGCCCCGCAGTGTCGGGCCGGGTGAGGTCACAGCCCCTTTGAGGTGGGCCACAGGCTCGACCGCAGCGTTTTCCCGTAGGGGCCTGGACAGCGGCGAGCTCAGCTGCTTCCTCACCGCCCGCCCGAGACCCTGGACCCCGGCGGCGGCGTAGGCGGTTGCGGCAGCCAGGGTCCAGAGGCTGCCCTGCTGGGTGCACTAGGTGGGCGGAGCGTCGGACCTAGTCAGGTGACCTCGGGGGCGGGGCCTCGCTGCGGGGGGGGGGAGTCGGGGGAAGGAGGCGGAGCCAGGGCATAGCGCGCCCCGAGGAGTCTTGAGGCGCCTTGCGGGGGCCCTCCCCTGACACCCAGAGCAAGCCTCAGCTTGAGGGAGGGAGGAAGGGGCAGTGCAGGGAGGCCAGGAGGGTCCATGAGGCCTATAGAAGCAACGCTGACGAGATGGCCAGGCGAGGTTTGCTGAGGAGAGGGGAAGCAAGAACCTTGGAGCCTGAGGGAGGAGAATGTGATGTGGTGAGGGAGGACAAAGTAGAACATTAAAGGAGCTGGGTGAAGGAAGGTTCCAAAAAGGAAGGCAGGTGACCGAATGGGACAATAAGAGGGGCAGAGTGAGAAGGACTGGGACTAATCACGCGGTCCCTCAGAAAGTGGTGGGGGTTGTAGAAGGGCGGAGGATGCGGTCGCTAGGAAACTGCAGGTCCCTGCAGCTTCGCTTTCATCTCAGGGATGGTTTGTTGACGTGTTGACTTTCTTCCCAGAGTTGTTTGCCTCATGAAAACAGGGCCTATGGGAATCCACCAGAGCATAGGTTCTTGTCCCAGAGGAGAGTCACAAAAATTTGTTAAGCAAATATGACAAATGGGGGTGATTAATGTATGCACCTTCATTGATGGCAGTAGGTGCAGTGAGGTTGGGTCTGCAGTTGCAGTTAGTGGATATTTGCAAGGGAAAACTGAGTGGGGCCACTTGTGAGGGAGGTGCAGTGTGAGCGAAAGAGGAGAAAGTACTCTGTAGTGGCGCGTCTTACAAAGTCTTCAGTGAACATGCCTTTATTTTTCTTAAATCCTCATGACTCCATTTCCTCCTCAGTTACTTCTCTCTTTCCCTTTACAGTGAAACTTCATGAGTCTACTTTATGCCTCCAGTATCCATCTTCACCTCCTTGTTTTCACTCTAAGGACGTTGTCTTCTTACCACACTATCCAGAAGCTCTTCTCAACATCCGGGTGTCCTCTCTACCTTGCAAAACCTGATGAGTCATTCAATACGTGTCTTCCTTGACCAGTGGCACCTTTTACCACAATGGGTTATTCTTTGTTTGAAGTACTTTCTTCATTTCACTGAGGCCCTACGGTGATTCTTTCAGAAAGGACTTAAGGTCTTGTCTCCCTCTGTTCAGAAGTCTTTAATGATTCTCACCCCTTTAGAGTCCAAGATTAAGTTCTTAGAATTATCAACGGGCCCTCCGTGATCTGCCTGCCTCTGCTGTTCTGTTTGCTGTCTCTGCTTCAGCTTCCTGTGTCTTCCTACAGTTCTTGAATAGTGATAGATGGGCTACACGCCCCCCCCCCCCCCCCCCCCCCCCCCCCCCCCCCCCCGTCCCCCACAGTTTTCCACATCCTGAGAGAGGCAACCTTGTTTCATGCTCCCAGCCGGATGTTTCTTCTCCCCCCCCCCCCCCCGCCCCCCAGGAAGATCCAATAGGCTTAAAGGTCGCCCTGTTCTATGGGCAAAGAACCAATGGCATTGGGGTTGCTCTGGTGCACCTCCCACCAGAAATCCCTATATAGGGCCCTGTTCAAGAGACTCAGAACACACACACAGACACACAGATGCACACATCAGCTTGTTGCTGCTGAGAGGAGGAAGCCACTCAGACACATCAGCTCTACCCTTCGGAGAGGAGGAAGCCACTGCAACAGCTCCAGACCCATCGCCTCCAGCCACAGCAGCTGCCCCAGCCGGCAGCTCCAGACCCATCGCCTTCAGCCCCACGGCTGCTCCCAGCTGACAGCTCCAGCCTCCAGCCAGACAGAGATCCTAGCCGGTGAAACTAAGCACCCACCTTCTGTTCAGAGCTTGCACACTCCCCTCTCCCTGACTCCCCTCTCCCACCAGAGCTTGTACACTCCCTTCTCCCTGACTCCCCTCTCCCAGCACCTCTTCGACCTTCGACCAGAGCACCTCTTCTCCAGTTTTGCTACCAGCCACAAAGGCTGTTGAATAAATCTCTTGGCTGCACGGCTGTCCCCGTGTGATGTTTTGCCCTTCAAATAGTCAGGCTTCTTTCTGCCCTAGGCCTTTGTACTTGCTCTTCTTTCTGGATAAAGCCTCTTTTCTAAGATATTCATTGGCTCCCTATCTCCCTTCCTCTACATTAAAGTTTCCCTCTCAGTCAAGTGTTCTTTGGCCACCCTTCTATTACCTGCATTTCTCCCCTTACATCATGCTTCATATTCTCCTTCCCTTTACTTTTTTCTTGTTAGTATTTATCACAGATAACTGACAAGTACAATATATTTTACTTTTTTTTCTGTTTTATCATCTCTCTCTCCTTGACTAGGATGTAAGCTCTTCATGAGCCAGAATTCCCCCCCCCCCCATTTTGTTTACTGCGATATTCTCAGGCCCAGAAAGAGAGTAGTAGCATAGTAAGCATGCGATAAATCTGTGTTGAATTTACAGATTAAGGAGTGAATGGATAGATGATCGAAGAACTCCCAGTCATCAACATCCTTCATTTTTCTCCTTTTTTTATTATTGTATATACCATTGTGCTTGATACTATGAGAAATTATTCCAAGAATAAGCTACTAGTCCCATTTCTTTTAGGCTATAGTTGATAGAAGAACTATATATGTGAAAATTAAAATCCGAATGATTAGTGTAGGTTGAATAGTGAGGACAGTAAGGATTGTGAAGACAGTATTGACATAATAAATAGTTTAGAGTTAAAGATTGAACTGATTAGAGAAGATGTAGAAGAGATTGCATAGAATGTGTTGCTGGAGAGACCTGTATAGATTCTAATGTCTTCTTGAGATGGGTACTGTTAACGAGATTTAATTTTATTTTTAAACGTATTTTTAAAAAATATTTTGGATTTCAGAGATAGTAGATATATCACCTTCAAAAGTAATTACTGTATCATATTTTAGAAATAAATGATTTGAAAGTACAATGTCTCTATTTGACAGAATAATAATACTTCACAATATGAAAAAGACACTGATGGTTACAACTAGCATTGTAATGTAACATAACTAATGTAATAAGTAGCTGTTCAGATGTGGCTCAGATATGAGTAAAAATATTGTGCAAATTTTGGGAATTTCCAGAAGTGTTGGTTATTACTGTTGCATGATGTGAAAATTCATGGTCTCAGTGAAGCTAAAACATATTTGGTTTGCAGTAGTATTGTTTTGAGAGGCAATGTTGTATTGTGCTGAAGGGCATGGGCTTTCAAGTTAGATTGCCTAAATTCAAATTCTGATTCCACTACTGGCTGGCTTTGTGATCTTGGGAAATTTCATTTCTCATCTTTATTTTTCTCATCTATAAAATAGGGATAATGGCAGTTCCTTAAAGGACAGTTGTGAGGAATAAATTAACTAATTCACGTCAAAGTGTTTATCATAATGTTTAGTACATAGTGAGCATTTGTTAGCATGGTGATTACTGTTTCTGTAGTTCTACTCCTTAGGGTTTATTTGAATAAATATAATTGTATTTCTCTGCTTTTTGTGCCATTTGAGATGCTTTTTTTTTTTTTTTTTTTTTTTTTAACTTTTCTTTTCTACCACAAAGGGACTGGATGCTCTCCTGTGATTTATAATCTAATAACTGCTTTTTCAAAAAAAAAAAAAAAAAAAAAGCTCTAGTCAATATATCTGCATTGCTAGGTATTATACCTTAAGTGAGTGTTACATTGAAGAAATAACTTCAGGTAGGTAAATACAATTACTTATATTTCCTAAATAGGCATATGATATATTTTTCTTTTTCTGACAGGAAACCCTTTTGCACTATTTCTCAATCACACTTGTTGATCAAGGCCTTTGAATCCCGAAGAGCAGAACTTATTTCTCAACAGAAAGATGGAAACAAAAGCACATTTATTCTGCCAGGTATTTGTTCAAGTCAGTTTTGAAAGATTCCTTGTTTTTCTGTTTTTTTTTTTTTTTTTTTTTTTTTAGTTTATATTATTGTACATCTATGATCATTAAGCAAATTTAGAGAGTGATAAAGTCCTCAGGAACCTGCCTAATATCTGAGATGACATTTGAGCTCTTTTAGTGAACATATATTGGACTGTCATCTAACAACCCAAGTAGTAACATACCAAGAGAATTTCTGTGGTGTGTGGTGGGAATATCTTTTGGATGTAGGGACCTGGATAATTCTTCAGGAGATCAAAGAATTTAAACTGTCTTCCAAAGTGGCTGTTAACATTTGCATTCCTACCAACAATGAATGAGTTCCTTTTGCTCCACTTTCTCATTCATATTTGTTGTTTATAGTGTTTGGGATTTTCACCTTTTAAAAATATTGTTGAATTTTAAAATTATTTTAAAATTTACAAATAATAATTGTGTATATTTATGGGATACAATTTGGTATTTTCAGCTGTGTTATTGAATGATTCTGTCAGGTTCATTTCATCATTTCTATCGCCTTTCCATCACCTCAACAACTTATAATTTTTTGGTGTAGAATATTAAAAATCAGGCTGGGGCTGTAGCTCAGTGGCAGAGCTCTTGCTAGCATGTGCGAGGCAATGGGTTCGACCCTCAGCACCACATAAAAATAAATAAAATAAAGGATTCTATCCATCTACAACTACAAAAAAATTTAAGAAAGAATATTAAAAATCTATTCTGCCATTTTGAAATACACAATACATTAATAACAAGTGTTGTTACCATGTAGTACATCAGATCACTAAAGCTTATTCCTCCAGTGAAGCTGAAATTTTGTACTCTTTGATCAATATTTTCCTTTTCCCCATCCCTCCTTCTCCTCCAGCCTCTGGTAAACAGCTTTCTACTATGTGTCTATGAGATCAGGGTTTTTAGATTTCACATATAAGTGAATTCATATAGGGTTGTCTTTCTTTACCTGGCTTATTTCATTTAGCTTTCAGTTTTATCCATGTTGTTGGGTATGACAGAATTTCCTTCCTTTTAAGTCTGGATAGTATTCCATTATGTTAATATATCATAATTTCTTTATCCATTTGTTCATGGACACCAAGGTTGATTTTATATTGTGGCTATTGTGAACAATGCTAAAATGAATACGGGAATGCAGATATCACTCTGACATACTATTTAGTTCCTCTGAATATATACCCAAAAGTGTATTTGCTGTATCATATGATAATTCTTCTATTTTTAGTTTTTTGAGGAACCTTCATACTATTTTCCAAAAATGGCTGTACCAATTAATGTTTCAACCAATAGTTTTTAAGAGTTCCCTTTTCTTCATATCCTTGCCAATGCTTGATATTTTTTTTATCTTTTTGATAATAGCTATTCTAACAGGTGTGAGATAGTATCTCACAGTAGTTTTAATTTGCATTTCCTAATGATTAGAGATGTTGAGCATTTTCTTTCAACTTTGTTGGTCATTTGCATTTTTTTATGCTATTACCATGCTACTAGGGATTAAACCCAAGGTATTTTCCCACTGAGCTACATTCTCAGTCCTTTTATTTTTATTTTTTAAACTTGAAACAGAGTCTTGCTAAGTTGCTGAGGCTGGCCTTGAAATTGCAGTTCCCTGGTTCAGTCTTCTAAATTGCTGGGATTACAGGCATATGCTACTGCACCTGGTTTATATGTGTTTATTTTTGAGAATTATCTGTTCAGATTCTTTGCCAACTTTTTAATTGAATTGTTTTCTTGATATGTTTAGGTTCCTTATATATTTTGGAAATTAACCCTTTATCAGGTGTATGCTTGCAAATATTTTTTTCCCACTCTGTGGATTGTATTGTCATGCTGTTGTTTTCTTTGCTGTGCAGAAGGTTTTTATTTTGATGCAATCTCCCCCTCCTCCTCCTCCTCCTCCTCCTCCTCCTCCTCCTCCTTCTTCTTCTTCTAATTCTTTTTCCTTTTTTGGTGCTGGGGATTAAACCCAGGACCTTTTGCATAATAGGCAAGTGATCTACTACTGAGCTGTAGCCCAGTCCTTCATGCAGTTTTAGTAGTCGGTTTTTACTTTTATTATCTGTGTTTTCTGGGTCATATTAGGAAAAAAAAAAAAAAAAAAAAAAAAAAAAAAAAACAAAACTGCCAATACCAGTGTTGTGGAGCTTTTCCCAAAGGTTTTTTTTCTAGTAGCTTTAAAAATTATTTTACCCATTTTGAGTTGATTTTTGTATATGTTTAAGACAAGAATTGTCCAGTTTCTTTCTTTTCTTTTTCAATTTAATTTTTTTACATGTGGATATCCAGTTTTCCAGCTACCATTTTTTGAAGATACTGTCATTTCCTCATTGTGTGTTTTTGCCACTTCTGTCAACAATCAGCTGACTGTAATACTTGAGTTATTTCTGAGTTTTCAATCCTATTCTAGTGGTTGATGTGACTGTTTTTATGCTAGTACCATGCTGTTTTGATTACTATAGCTTTATAATGCATTTTGAAATGAGGAAGTGTGATGCCCGTAACTTTGTTTTACTTCAGATTGCTTTGGCTTTTTGGGGTCTTTTCTGATTTAATACATATTTTAGGATTTTTTAAAATATATTTTTTTTGAAAAATGACATTGGAATTATGACAGGAATTATATCAAATCTGTAGGTTGCTTTGGATAGTATGGGCATTTTAACAATATCAATTCTTCCAATTCATGAACCTGGCTTATCTTTTCATTTACTTGTGTCTCTTCAATTTCTTATAGTTTTCATTATTGGATTTTCACCATTCTGACAGGTGTGTAGTAGTATCTTGTTTCAATTTGCAATTTCCTGATGACATTTGATGTTGAGCATATTTTTATATGTGTATTTGCTACCTTTACATTTTCTTTTTATAAAATATTTATTTATTTGCTTTAGTTGTACACAATGCCTTCATTTTTATGTGGTGTTGGGGATCGAACCCGGGGCCGTGCACGTGCTATGCCAGCGCTCCACAGCTGAGCCACAACCCCAGCCCCAGCCCCTTTACATTTTCTTTGGTGAAGTATTTGTACAGATTGTTTGCCCTTTTAAAAATGGGTTATTCTTTCCTTATTGCTGTGTTTCGAGAGTTCTTTGTATGTTTTGGATAATAGTCCTTTATCAGGTATGTTCTTTGCAAATGTTTTTCTCCCAGTGCTTGTCCTCTCCTTCTCATGATAGGTTTGTTCAGAGAGCAAAATTTTAAAATTTTAATGGAGTCTAGTTTATTAGTTATCTTTCATGGATCATGCCTTTGATTTATATCTAATTTTTATGATTAAAACTATTGCTTTGGGGCTGGGGCTGTAGCTCAGTGGCAGAGTGCTTGCCTAGCGTGCATGAGGTACTGTGTTCAATCCTCAGCACCACATAAATATAAACAAATAAAATAAAGGCATTCTGTCCATCTACAACTACAAAAATAAAAAAAAAATGAGTTGGGTATCTACCTCAAACACCAGAATATTAAAAAAAAATCTATTGCTCTGTAAAGCATATGGTAAATGTTTTCAATCTGATGCCTTAAGAACTAGATTCAGGTATTGTTAGATATATTAATGAATGCCATGTATTTTATAGGTGCATAATGCATTAAGGAAAACTGATGATATTTAGAGTAGATAATCTGAAATAATAATGCACTAATGAATAAAATCCTTTTAAACAAAATTCCCTTTGGTAGCACTATTTGAGAAAAAATACTGATCTAAAATGAATTATTGGACCCAGAATGTTGCATTTAATGTATATGTACAAAGAGAACATGGATAATTGTGATTCTTGATTGTTCACAGGCAGAAGGAAATATTGACTTATCAGAAAATGATTCTAATTCTTTTGGTACCAACTTGCCAGCAAGAAATATTGAAAGCAAGAAATACATCAAATTTTCTAAAACAGTGGAGAAGAAAGTTTCACCTGAAATGAGGGGTTATAACCCAGAACATAAAAATGTGTAAGCTTAAAATGCTGATCTTAAATTTATTGAATCATGCTTTTGTTCATGCCAAACATATAGTTTTTGTTGCTTATTTGTGGCCATTCTTTCAGGAGCATAGTTTTAACTTTTAAATAGCCATTCTTACATCTTTGCTCACTTCTGTCACAACCATACGGAAGCCTGTTATCTATCACAGAATACCAGTTAGAAGAGAGAAATTATCAATGTGTCTGTAAGTTTATTTTTTTTTTTTTTCTTGTGATGCTGGGGATTGAACCCAGGGCCTTGTGCATGCAAGGCAAGCACTCTACCAACTGAGCTATATCCCCAGCCCCATGTAAGTTTATCTTAAAGATAATTTATGAAGGAAATAGAAGTGTTCTTCCATCTGAACTTGGGTTACTGGTTTCCATAAAATTACACCATTTGAATATTTGTTAATTCTTTTTTTGTGTATTTCATTGCCTTGGTTACCTTTTGTTAGTTACAAAAGAAGCTCTAGCCTTTCACATATATGCAGGATAAATAATGCTTATTTTTAATATTTAAAAGATTGGAATAGAAAACTTGCTTCTTGTAAAAAGAAGAAAGCTCTGAGAAAACATTCTGGATATATCTCACTTTATCTTTTTCCAACTATATGCTGGTCTTACCAATTGGTGAAGTTGGAAATTATCTGTGCATTGTGATTAAAGAGGCACTTAAACCCAAATCTCTTCTGCCTACCCTAAGTTTGTATTTCCATTTTATTTAACCTAACATTTTTACCATGATTTCTGTTTGTTAGATGACAAAAGCAAGTCAATTATTTCCAGAAGATCACAATAAAACTTGTTATCTAAGAAGGAGTAGAAGGTAGGGGGAGTGTTCCTTACCTTCTTTCTTTAGTATTGTTCAAAGTAGGTTAGCACCTTGGAGACACATGCCACAAAGGAAATGGGATACAGGACACACATTTAAAAACTATTCATTATTATTATTATTATTATTATTATTATTATTATTATTATTTGTACCGGGGATTGAACTCAGGGGCACTCTACCACTGGGCCACATCCCCAGCCCTTTTTTGTATTTTATTAGAGACAGGGTCTCACTGAGTTGCTAAGTGCCTCACCATTGCTGAGGCTGGCTTTGAACTCGTGATCCTCCTGCCTCAGCCTCCCAAGTGCTGGGATTACAGGTGTGCTCCACCACAACTGGCTTAAAACCATTCATTATTTATACCAAATCATCTCTATTCCATAAAATGTTTGAGGCAGTTCATAATTTAAAAACACACTTAAAAAAGAAGATGAAAGACCAAAATCATATAGTAGAGTGGAAGCCATGATTGAACCAGGTATAGGAAGACTCAATTTCAGGAGGGATATATGGGGAAGAGGTAGGAGAGAAAAAGCAGCTGTAGACTCTAGGTTGTGACCCATTAATGGGTCATGAAATCAGTTTAGAAAGTCACTACTAGTTGCTGGGCCTGGTTGTACATGCTTGTAATCCTAGCATCTTGGGAGACTGAGGCAAGAGGATCACAAGTTCCAGGCCAGCCTCAGCAATTTAGTGAGGCCCTAAGCAACTTAGTGAGATCCTGTCTCAAAATAAAGAAGGGCTGGGGATGTAGCTCAGTGGTTAAGCACCCCTGGGTTCAATCCCCAGTACATAAAAAAAAAACCCCAAACCCCCAAACCAACCCCCAAACCACACAACAACAACAACAACAACAAATATATAAAAAGAAAGTCACTACTAGTATTTTTCTTTTTGAAGGAAATAATTTATAATTAATGACATTAGAGTACTTTTCACATAATATTGATAAGTATTGTTTTGTGAAATAGTTTCTGTTATTATATGTTATTATATATTCTCTTTCTGAACTGTTTCTCAATAGAAAATGTATGTTAGCCTATTTATTTTCAAAACAGTTGAAAGTCATTGCCTGTGAGACCAGAGGTTTGTAGAGGGGACTAAGCAAGATAGCTAATTCCTATCTCAGAATAGGAATTTGGGGGATTGGATTTAAAAGGGATACAGAATCCAGATGCCGTGGCGCATGCCTCTACTCCCAGCAACTCAGGAGGCTCAGGCAGGAGGATTGTGAGTTCAAAGCCAGACTCAGCAAAAGTGAGGCACTGAGCAACTCAGTGAGATCCTGTCTCTAATAAAATACAAAGTAGGGCTGGGGATGTGGCTCAGTGGTTGAGTGCCCTGGAGTTTAATATCCAATACCTGCCCCCCACCATAAATAAATAAAATTTAAAAAAGGGATACAGAGTCCAAAGGGCAAAGTATCTGCTGGATGTGTGATAAAAATTTATTGTATTTTACAAGTTTGTTTAGGACTAATTTACCTAAAGCTGTTAAACATCTAATTTAGCCATTATCCTGTGTATTACCTAGGCAGGCCTTGCTCTAAAAAGAAGAAACCATTTCTGAAAGAACTTTTAGATCCTTATACGAGGAAGAGTAAGATATTACTCCAAATATGAAGAGTTGCAGCTCAGTTGATGTGAATACTGGACCGGGACCAAAACTATGGGGTTTGCCATAGTAAGTCACAATTTGTCTACATGTTAGAATTACATGGGTATTTTTTAAAACTTCAAATATCAGGCCACACCCAAATAATTAAACCACAATGTTTGGGAATGGGGCATAGGTATTAGTAGTTTCTGAAGCTCCCCAGGTGATTGCAATGTGAAGAAGTAATGTTTGGGATCTAGTTCAGCCCAGAATCATTCCTAGTCAACAGAGTTTCAAGAACACAAAAATAATTTTATGTTTGTCCTTGAAATTTAGATATATCCTGGATTATTTGAAGTAAAACTATGTAGTTTTCCAAGAGTATTGGTCTTGTCTCTTCCAGTTTGATTCAGGTTAATTGTATTTATCTTGTTGCATAGTTTATGTGATGTTTGTGTTGTGAAAATTCTTTGCAGTACAATAAGAAGTGGAAATAAGAAATAAAAACAATAATAAAGTAGAATAATTATTAAAAGACAGTTCAGCTTCTAGTGCCCAGACTTTAGCCTTGAAATACCATTTCTTTTTAAAAGTCTCTTTGGAGAAGTGGCCAATTTTAGGTCTGGGAGAGAAAATGTACAGAGAAGCCCAGAACATCTTGACTTCCACAGATAAGAAACTAAGGAAGAATGTTACCAGTGATGCATCAGGAGGACTTAAGTGCCTACTTGAAGAAGTTCCCACCTTTTTCCACTGAAGATGAGAAAATTAGAGCATCAATAAAGAATAATTACTACAGGGAATTAAACTACATCAAATGTTCTTAAATTTATGTATTCAAAATTATATAGAGAGCCAATTGGACATTATGTACTTCCTGATGGAAAAACGCCACTTAAAAAATCAAGTGGTTTTGTACTTCCCCCTAAAATATTAAACATTAATATGATCAAACTTTTAGAATCCTATGACCATAATGAAACTGCCAGCAAAATCCAGACTGGAAAATCGACAGGACAAATGACATCATCATCATCATCACCATCATCATCAAAAAGTGAAAGGAGAAGCTATAGATGAAAGATTTAAGACAGATTAGCCAACTATAACATGGGGACTTTATTGAATCTGAAGCAAAGTGTTGAAACAGTTTATATTATTTAAGAAACAAATGGAAACTTGAACTCTGATTATCTTACTTGATGACATTAAGAAGTGCCTGTTAATATTTCAGGGAACATAATAGCATTTTAGATGTTTTTTTTTTTTTTTAAAGAAAAAAAAACACCTTATGGAGATGTATATTTGAAATCTTTATAGATGAGTCTGGGTGCAGTGGCACAGCCTGTAATCCCAGCTACTTGGAAGTCTGAAGAAGGTGGTTCAGAAGTTTGAGGCCAGCCTGAGCAATTTAGTAAGACCCTGTCTCAAAATAAAAAATGAAAAAGGCTGGGGATTTAGCTCAGTAGGTTCAATCATCAGTACCCTCCCCAAAATATCTTTGTAATGAAATAATATGATACTGGGATTTTACATCAAAATAATAAAGGATAAGAGCAGGGATAAGGATATAGATAGAATAAGACTGGCCATTAGTGAAACTGGGTGATAGTTACATGTGGGGGATCATTATATTATTGTGTATACTTTGGTTTATGTTTTTTTAAAATATTTATTTATTGCTTTAGTTGTACACAATGCAATGCATTTATGTTTACGTGGTGCTGAGGATCAAACCCAGGCCATGCACGTGCAAGGCGAGCGCTCTGCCACTGAGCCACAACTCCAGCCCATATGGCCTACTCTTATCTATCTCAAATTTCCCTCTGCCTTACTTTTTTGAGCATATCTATTATTAGATATCTCATCTCAAGATCCTTAACTTACATCTACAAAGAATTTTTCTCCAAATAAGGTCATATTCACAAGTTCCAGAGATTAGGACATTGACATATCTTTTTGTGGAGGCATCATTCAACTTCCTACATTTGATTATTTTTAAAGTTTATTTCTATTCCAATTTTATTCAGGGATTTTTAAATAAAATCATTCTCTCTCTCTCTCTCTCTCTCTCTCTCTCTCCATATATATACATATGACAGTAGAGCGTATTTTGACATATTACTCATACATGGAATATAAGTTATTCTAATTGGGATCCCATTCTTCTGGTTTTATATGATATGGAGATTCACTGTGATGTATTTATGTATGAACACAGAAAAGTTATGTCTGATGCATCCTATTGTCTTTCCTATTCTTATTCCCCCTCCCTTCCCTTCATTCCCCTTTGTCTAATTCAATGAACTTCTATTCTTCACCTCCCCTCCTTGTTTGTGTGTTAGCATCTGTATATCAGAGAGAACATTTGACCTTTGTTTTTTGGGTATTGGCTTATTTCACTTAGTACGATAGTTTCCAGTTCCATCCATTTACTGGCAAAAGTCATAAAATTCTTCTTTATGATTAATATTCCATTGCATATATGTACCACATTTTCTTTATCCATTCATCTGTGGAAGGGCACCAAGGTTGGTTCCATAGCTTATCTATTGTGAATTGAACTACTATAAATATTGATGTGGCTGTGTCTCTGTTAATATGCTGATTTTAAATCCTTTCGTATTTATACCAAGGATAACTGGGTCAAATGTTTTCTGAGGAATTTTTTCTCAGTTTTCTGAGGAATCTTGATACTGTTTTCCAGAGTGGTTGCATCAATTTTCAGTCCCACCAGCAATATATGAGTGTACCTTTTTCCTCACATCCTTACCAACATTTATTTTTACTTGTATTCTTGGTAATTGCTCTTCCAACTGGAGTGAAATGGATTCTCATGTAATTTTAATTTGCATTTCTCTAATTGCTAGAGATGATGAACATTTTTTTTATATTTGTTTACCATTCTTATATCTTCTATGAAGTGCCTTGGCAATAACTTGAAGAACTTTAAGAGTAACTTTATGTAATCCTGTGACCTTGCTGTGCATTCCATTGCTCATTAATAATTACTTCCTAACAGTACCCATTCTACTTAGTGATTCTCCTCATGATTCCCCAGATTCACATTACTGTCCTACTAGGGAAAGACACTGCTTGTGTCCCCTGTTTCCCAGATGAGTCCACTCATTCTCTTTTCAGTGTGAACAGGAGAGGCATATTCCAGTTAACACGTTTGGCCAGGAGTGGCCATGGAAAGTGTGGAGCCATACAGCCAGTGGCTGCCCTGCAAGCATCTCAGTTGCTTTTCACAATTCATAATCCATCTTCTTTCATCCCTGGTAGCAATTTCTCTAGAAGACATTTTCAAATATCTCTTAGCGATCTTCTCTGTGTTGGGCTCCCACCTCCAGCAAATGCCTAATGATGGCAAGAATTGTTTCTGGGACACAGTTGTCAATCTTGATCAATTAGACACTGATAAATGAGAGTTTCCACTGCTGAGAAGTAGAAAATTGACATCCTTTCTAAAGAAAGCTGCTAGAACAAGGGGGTATCATTTCCTGGCTTTTAGGGTACCCCTAAAAACGTTTTTAGCATTCTCCCTGTGCTTCTTGCAGCACTTGTATAGCACAGAAGCATGGGGCTCCTGAGCATAGGAGGGACCTAGAAATGGATCTGAAGAATGGGGCAGACTCCCCATACTAACTTCTACATTTACTTTATATTTTTCTATTTTGATATTTGTTGTGTTCCCTAAATCTGAGATCAAATGCCTTTCCTCAGTTTTGGAAAATTTGAATTCATTATCTTTTAGAATAAATTTTCTCCCTTAATCTTTTACTCTCTTTCTGATTCTTGTTAGATATAGACCTTATCATTCTGTTTTTCATGTTCTTTCACATTTGTATTAACTTTATGTTACTATAATAAAATACCCGAGAAATTAAATTATAAATAGAAAAAGCTTTATTTTGTCCTATGTTTCTGGAGTTTTCAGTCCAAGATCAAATGGCTCCATTCTTTGGGCCTCTGGTGGGGCAGTATGTAAAGGCAGGAGTATGTTGCAGAGCAAACCACAACCCTCATGAGCTAAGAAGCAGAAAGTGAGAGAGAGACTAGGATCCCTTAGTCCCCTTTGAAGTCATGCATCCAATGATCTAAGGGCCTGTCATGGAGCTCCACCTCTCAAAGTTTCCATTACCTCCAGACTTACCCCAGGGACCAAGTCTTTAACACATCAACCCATATTCAAACTATAGCAATGTTACTTCACACACACACACACACACACACACACACACACACACACATTTAATCTATTTCTCTTTCTCTATCTTGTATTTATAACTTCTCCGTACCTACTTTGTGGTGCACTTGTTCTTCATCCACCTGAATTTAATTTGCAGTTTAGCCTTCCTATTGAGATTTTTATGTATATATATTTTTTATTTGTAGGTGGACATGATACTTTTATCTTATTTTTTTCAACCACCTGTGGTGCTGAGGATTGAACCCAGTGCCTCACATGTGCTAGGCAAGTGCTCTATATCACTGAGTCACAACCCCAGCCTCCCCATTGAGATTTTAATTTCAGTGATTATATTTTTTAATTCTAAAAATTTTATTTGGTGATTCTTAAAATCTTCCTTAAATCAAATTCTTCGCTCATTTTCCATTAGTTACTTCATGATGGGTATTGATAAAGATTGGTGCCTGATAAATATATGAAATCTATGGGGAATCTAAATCTGTTATTTTATATGATTCTCATTTATATTAACTGTGTCCTTGAATATTTTATATTTAGTTCATTCTTTCACATATACTTGGATCTACATTTATGGGAGTCTTATGGATAAATCTCTCTACCTCCAAGAGAAAATTTTGAGGATTTGCATTTGCTTCTGACTTGCTCTTCATAACTATTACGTGTCTGGGATCACTTTAAATGAATTTTTAAAATTTCTCTTTTCCTGGCTCACATATTTAGTGGAGATTTGAATTCAGAATATAATTAGAAATTACTTTGAAAACTTGTACTCTAATAAAATAGAAAATACTGAATGCATTGACAGATTTCTAGAGTCATATGATTTGCCTAAACTGGATCTGGAGGCTATACACAATTTAAACAGATCAATTACAAGCGAAGAAATAGAAGATGTCATCATAAAGCTACCAACAAGGAAAAGTCCAGGACCAGATGGGTTTACAGCCGAGTTCTACAAGACTTTCAAAGAAGAATTAATACCAATGCTCTTCAAACTATTTCAAGAAATAGAAAAAGAGGGAGCTCTTCCAGACTCTTTCTATGAGGCCAATATTACATTAATTCCAAAGCCAGGCAAAGACGCATCCAAAAAAGAAACCTTCAGGCCAATATCTTTAATGAACATAGATGCAAAAATCCTCAACAAAATTCTGGCAAATCGGATACAAAAACATATAAAAAAGATAGTGCACCACGATCAAGTGGGTTTTATTCCAGGGATGCAGGGCTGGTTCAGTATTCGGAAATCAATAAACATAATACATCACATCAATAGACTTAAAAGATAAAAATCATATGATTGTCTCAATAGATGCAGAAAAAGCATTTGACAAAATACAGCACCCCTTTATGTTCAAAACACTAGAAAAACTAGGAATATCAGGAACATATTTCAACATTATAAAAGCTATTTATGCAAGGCCCAGAGCTGTAAGCTGCCTGGTACCGAAAACCGGGAGGAAAAACTCTCGGAGGCAGAGTTAAGCCTTTACTACTTTACTTCTACTTTCTTAGAGCTTAGAGAGGGAAAGAAAGATTTTTCTTCTTAGCTTAGAGAGAAAGAAAGATATAGTAGAGCTTAGAGCTTAGCTTAGAGTCTTAGAAAGATAGAAAGATTAGAGCTTCTTTCTTCTCTCTTCTTTCTTCCTTCTTCTGTCTTCTCTTAGAGCTTAGAGAGGGAAAGAAAGATTTTTCTTAGCTTAGAGTAGAGTAGCTTAGAGTAAAGAAAGATAGAGTAGAGTAGCTTAGAGTAAAGAAAGATAGAGCTTAGCTTTTCTTCTTAGCTTAAAGAAAGATAGAGCTTAGCTTAGAGAAAGACTAGAGCTTCTTTCTTCTCTCTTCTTTCTTCCTTCTTCTGTCTTCTGTCTTCTGTCTTCCTCGGGAGCCTCGGCCTTACTCTGACCAGTCCTCTGGAGCCTCGGCCTAACTCTGACCAGTCATTACTTCTTCTATCTGGTTTCTCTTCTGTAACCGCTCTGCCTACGTTCTGGCCGCTCTGATTCTTCTGACCGACCGAGTGACTGCCCGGCTGACTGAATTCTCCGTTCTCCTAACTCGGACCGCTTTCACCCGGTTATATACCTTCAGGTTTGCGGGTGCCTACAGGTGCGTCACATACATATCAGGTGGAACCCATGGCTTCCAGCTAGCTACAACAGCCCTTCCTAATTAGGGCTCCTTCACAGAGCTAACATTATCTTAAATGGAGAAAAATTGAAAGCATTTCCTCTAAAAACTGGAACAAGACAGGGATGCCCCCTTTCACCACTGCTATTTAACATAGTACTGGAAACTCTGGCCAGAGCAATTAGACAGACAAAAGAAATTAAAGGGATCCAGATAGGAAAAGAAGAGCTCAAATTAGCACTATTTGCTGATGACATGATAATATACCTAGAAGACCCAAAAAACTCTGCCAGAAAACTTTTACAACTAGTAAATGAATTCGGCAAAGTATCAGGATACAAAATCAATACCCATAAGTCAAAGGCATTTTTATACATCAGTGACAAAGCCTCTGAAAGGGAAATGATGAAAACGACCCCATTTACAATAGCATCAAAAAAATAAAATACCTGGGAATCAACTTAACAAAAGAGGTGAAAGACCTCTATAACGAAAATTATAGAACACTAAAGAAAGAAATCATAGAAGAACTCAGAAGATGGAAAGACCTACCTTGCTCTGGATAGGTAGAGTCAATATTGTCAAAATGTCCATACTACCAAAGGCATTATACAGATTTAATGCAATTCCATCAAAATTCCAATGTCATTTTTCAAAGAAATAGAAAAAGCAATCATGAAATTCATCTGGAAAAATAAGAGACCCAGAATAGCCAAAGCAATCCTGAGCAAGAAAAGTAAAGCAGGGGGCATCACCATACCAGACTTTAAATTATACTATAGAGCAATAGTAACAAAAACAGCATGGTATTGGCACCAAAACAGACGGGTGGACCAATGGTACAGAATTGAGGACACAGAGACTAATACATATAATTTCAGTTATCTTATATTAGACAAAGGTGCCAAAAATGTACAGTGGAGAAATGATGGCCTCTTCAACAAATGGTGCTGGGAAAACTGGAAATCCATATGCAACAAAATGAAATTAAACTTGTATCTCTCACCATGCACAAGACTCAATTCAAAGTGGATCAAGGACCTAGGAATTAGATCTGAGACAATACGCCTAATAGAAAAAGTAAGCTCCAATTTCCAACATGTTGGATTAGGCCCCAAGTTCCTTAATAAGAATCCTGTAGCGCAAGAACTATTACCAAGAATTAATGAATGGGATAGATTTAAGCTAAAAAGCTTCTTCTCAGCAAAAGAAACAATCAGTGAGGTGAATAGAGAGCCAACTAATTGGGAACAAATATTTAATACATGCACATCAGATAGAGCACTAATTTCTAGAATATATAAAGAACTCAAAAAACTTTACACCAAAAAAGCAAATAACCCAATCAATAAATGGGCTAAGGAACTGAAAAGACACTTCTCAGAAGAAGATATACAATCAATCAACAAATACATGAAAAAATGGTCAACCTCTCTGGCAATTAGAGAAATGCAAATAAAAACTACTCTTAAGATTTCATTTCACTCCAGTCAGAATGGCAGCTATCAAGAACACAAACAACAATAAATGTTGGAGAGGATGTGGGGAAAAAGGCACACTCATACATTGCTGGTGGGACTGCAAAATGGTGCAACTGCTATGGAAAATAGTATGGAGATTTCTTGGGAAAATGGGAATGGAACCACCCTATGACCCAGCCATCCCACTCCTGGGTCTGTTCCCAAAAGACTTAAAAACAGCATATTACAGTCACACAGCCACTTCAATGTTTATAGCAGCACAATTCATAATAGCTAGGTTGTGGAACCAACCTAGATGTCCCTCAGTAGATGAGTGGATAAAGAAAATGTGGTATATATACAAAATGGAAATTTACTCAGCAATAAGAGAGAATAAAATAATGGCATTTGCAGGTAAATGGATGAAGTTGGAGAATATAATGCTAAGTGAAATTAGTAAATCTCAAAAATCCAAATACCGAATGTTTTCTCTGATATAAGGAGGTTAGTTCACAGTGTGATTGGATGGGGTACATAGGATTAGAGGAACACTAGAATGGTCAAAGGAAAGGGAGGGCAAGGAAGGGAGCAGGGGGGGAGAAGGGGGGAAAATGGTGGTTGAATGAGATGGATATCATTATCCTAAATGCATGATTAAAGATCTGAATGGTACTTATATACTTTGTATACAAGCAGTTGTATGTAAAAAGATGATATACTTGTGCATTATGAATAAGTAAATAAATAATCTAAAAAAAAAAAAGAAAATTCATATGTGTCTGGAGACGTGGCTATAACTGATCGGGGGATATGGTCTTTCTTCTTCTCTTTCTATTTTCTAGCCCAGAGTTGAGACAGAAAGAAATTATACTTGGCACACTCCTCCAGTGAAGGTAAGTTTTTCCTAGCCTACACTTGCTGAGAACATTGATTTGAAGATTTTAGGATCTCAGTACCAATTTCTACCAATCTGTTGTGGCTTGAGTTTTCTCTCTACATTCTGAATAGTCTTTGAAACTCAAGACTAATAGGTTCCATGTAAAATTGACGACATCTATAATTAGAGTCCTCCTTTTCTAAAGTGGTACTTTTCTATCTATCTGTTTGTCTCTTAAATCATGTTTGTACATGCAGGATTAGTGGATAATTTACTCAATCATGACAATAATTACCTGTGTCATTTGAATAATTGTATTCATTCTTCACATTATTTTGCACCTGTAGTTAAAATCTGTATATGTAGCCTAGTCTGGTGGCTGAGTCATGTTGTTCTCACTATACCATAGGTTTTCCCTGTACTATAAAATTTACGACTGCAAATTGACAGAATATTAATTAGAAGGCAATTAGAGGTATACTTAGGAAAAACATGGCTTTGTAAAAAGAACACTGTATAGTTTACTTAAAAATTTATCATATATAAAATGCAATTTAATTACAGAAAGCAATTTTACATCAGAAGCATAGCCAGGTGAGGAGCCCAAGTTATGACATATCTTTTAAGAGGTTCATTTTCCAAGAGTGATGGATTACTAGTTATCTCAGGCACCAATGTACTTGCTTTTGGATCTAGATTGCCTCTCCCTCTCTGAAGCTGTCAAAGGAGAAGATGACCAGGAAAGAAAACACTTTATGCCAGTTGTCGAATCAGTACAGTGTTCCCAAGACTTCATTACCTCTTCATACATCTTCCTCAGTTACTCGGTATTTAAATCATTGTATTCTATTCCTTGACTGTTGCTTCAAGATTGGGTTTTTATTTTCCAGAGTTATCTGTCTCTTTTGCATACATAATGTCAAATAGTTTGTGCAAATTAAGAGACTATATGTTCTTAGGAAGGACCAAGTAGTGGTAAGAGCATTGTACTTGGGATTGGAAGACTTAAATGAATAATAATTGACATCATATTTTAATTTAGGCTCTTGTAAAATTCACATTTTACATTTCTGGGCCTCATTTTCCACTTTTGTACAAGAATCTTGTATTATATATACTCTTAAATTTCTTCTAAAACTAATGAAATATGATTCCTTTATTTACTTCTAATAGTATCAGAGGAATCATCTTTTCAGACATTTTTACTGACAGGTGTTGAGATTTTTGATTCTTTGGCTGTTTAAAGATTTAAAAAAAAATTTTAGTTGTTGATGAACCTTTAGTTTTTATTTATTCATTTATATGTGGTACAGAGAATTGAATCCAGGGCTTCACACATGTTAGGCAAATGGTCTACCACTGAGCTACAACCTATCCCCTAAAGATGTTTTATATTATTATAACAACTTTCTTTAAAAAAATTTTCTGTGACTTGTAATAGGAAAAATTGGACCACAATGAAAGAATGGGCTCTATCAGTAAATTCTGTTCCATAGAGATACATTCCATACAGATAAAAGAAACAAGGTGGGAATTCTAGGGGAAGAATATGGAACTCTATCACTGGAAAGTTCTTTGGGAAAGGTTCTTATGATGGGGGGGAGGGGTATGTAGGTAGGGGGATAGAGAGGGAGGAGAGAAGCAGATAGATATGAATCTCAGGCTATTGATAGGTTTGCTAATATTTTAAAGTGTTGTTTTATATAATTTTATTTACTGCTTTCTAATGTAGATGTTTCTTTGACAGGGAAAAGAAAATATATTCTAACCTCTCCCTGACATTATATGAAGAAATACCTCAAGGACACTTTTCCCCAGAAGATTTAAGTGGTAATAAGAAGTTCTAGAATTACTTGAATAAATTTCCTGAATAATTTTCCTGATTATGTGCTCTTTCAGCAGTTAGTTCCTCTTTTTCCATTCCCAGTAGCTTAGGATATCAACTGATATTACATTATATGATAAATGCTGCAGGCCATGAGAAAAAGAAGTAGACAGTTTAGTCCATAAATATCTTTTGCTATATTGATTTCACTGGAATATTCTAATCAGCACCTTTTAAAAAATTATTATTTTTTTAATTGTCAATGGACCTTTATTTTAGTTATTTATATGTGTTGAGACTTGAACCCAGTGCCTCACACATGCTAGGCAAGGGCTCTACCACTGAGCCATAGCCCTAAACTTTATCAATACCGTAATACTAAGGCATATACTACCCTTTACTCCTTCTTGACATTGACCTCTCCCATAACTTGGGCTTCTTCTTTGTATTTACAGAGTAATTTGGCATAGTTTTATTTCTTTCTTAACTATGCTCATTGTATTAGCTATTTTGGTGTCCAAGTGGATAACCCCTGTGCTGCTCTAGCTTCCCACCTCTATTTCTCTGACCAGAAATGATGGGTACAAATCAAACATGGTCATCCTGTTGAAATCTAGACTTTCAGGTCTTGTTCTCTGTTCACAATCTCTTATACTTTCAGCTTTTTAAATTTACAATTTCATTTTCTTGACCTCCCTATTTTGGTGCCCATATGTGATTTCCAGGCCTAGCTGCTTTTTTTTTTTTTTTTTTTTTTTTTTTAGCACAGTCGGCATTCCTTTAAGTTTTGGTCAGAGCGCTCTCTTACTTCTTTGGTGCCTATTTCAAATAGTCACATTTTCCCTCAAATCCTCAACCCTATTACACCTATTTGTTAGAATTAAAAAATCTTTTATTTAATTAATATATTAAAATTTGCTTCTCTGCTGTAATCCTAGCACTTTGGGAGGCTGAGGCAGGAGGATCGCGAGTTCAAAGCCAGCCTCAGCAATGGCGAGGCACTTAGCAACTCAGTGAAACCCTGTCTCTAAATAAAATTACAAAAACGGGCTGGGGATGTGGCCCAGTGGTCGAGTGCCCCGGAGTTCAATCCCCGGTACCACAAAAAAAAAAAAAAAAAAAAAAAAAAAAAATTAATATATTAAAAATTGCTTCTCTGAAATATATGAAAGTGGATTTTTTTCTCCATTTCTTTTTGTTCTTAAAAATTTTTATTACAGTAAAAATGTTTAGCATGAGATCTACCTTCTTAACAGTTTTAAGTGTAAAATACAGTATTGTTATCTATAGGGACAAAATTGTACAGCAGAGCTCTAGAACTTATTTTTTTTAAAAGATATTCATTTATTTGTTTTTTTTAGTTGTACACAATGCCTTTATTTTTATGTGGTGCTGAGGCTCGAACCCGGGCTGCGCACATGCCAGGCGAGTGCTCTACCACTGAGCCATAACCCCAGTCCCTAGAACTTATTTATTTTGTGTAAATTTTTGTTTGTTGCTATATTGCCCAGGCTTACCTTGAATTTGTGATCCTTCTGCTTCAGTCTATGAAGTGTAACTGAAATTTTGTATCCATGATTAACAACTTCCTGCTTTCTCCTCCCTGAAAGTGTCTGGCAACCAGAATTCTGTTCTTTGCTTCATGAGTTTGATTGTTTTAGACATGCAAGTGGAATTATGCAGTATTTGTCCTTCAGTGACTGGCTTATTTAACTCACATAATGTCCTCCAGGCTCATCCATGTTATTGTGTATTGCAGGACTGTTTCTTCTTTTTACAGGCTGAATAATATTCCATTATGTGTGTATACTACACTTTTTTTTTTTTTTTAAATCCATTCATCTTTTAGTGGACATTCAGGCTGTTTCCACATCTTGGCTATTGTGAGAAGAGCTGCCGTGAACATGGAAATGCCAATATATCTCTTTGAGATCCTGACTTCAGTTCTTTTGAATAAATACCCAGAAGTGGGATTGCTGGATCATGTAGCTTTATTTATTTCAGAGTTTTAATAAAGGCTATCGGGAGGAATCTTCCTAAACTCCTTGCTGTTCCTACCCATAAACTTACCTATAAACCATCCACAGTCTTCCCTTTTATCTCTTTGGAAAAGTTTCTCTGTCGCCAGACTAATTCTTTCACTTCTAATTTGGGTTCAATTTTTTTTTTTTGCTTCCACACGATCTTTTCTTTGCCATTTTTATACTCATCATTTTTCAGAGAAGCGTCTTCAGTTGTTTTCATTAATTATTCCATTTTTTTGCTTCCCATTTCACTGAAATCTGGCTTCACTTCCAGCTCCAGTAAAACTCTTATTATAAAAGGCACTGTTGTAATAAAAAAAAAAATCTTTCTTTTGAATTTAGCACTATTTCCTGAAAATTAAATGTAGTATTTACTGAACTAAACCAAATTTAGTTCAACAGACTTTTTTTTTTTTTTTTTTTTTGATACTCTATTCTGAAGTAGGAGTGGAAACCAAAGAATGAAAAATCTTGCCCTCAGTTCAATAAAGGATATTGATATGCAAGCAATCTATAATACCAAGACCTTTGGTTGAGATAGATACTGAGTGCTATGGGAGCACAGAGGAAGTATTTAATATTCCCAGGGAAACTTAAGGAAACCTTTTCCTATGTGATCTTTGCATGACTTTTCTGACAATTTCTGTCTCCAGATACATCTAAATAAATCATGAGCTAGATTTTAAAGTAGAGAATATGAGAAACAAATGTTTACTCTCCTTTCTTCTTTTAGTGATTATTTTTTCCAAGAGAGTAGGGGGAATAAGGATATTTATTCCTTTGAATTAACTAACTAAATGTTTTGTTATGTGTGTGCAGCATTTCCTAAAGCCTGTAAAATTTTTGGTAAAATTCGAAGTGGTAAGATTTATGTGAATGATCTGCCAAAGGTCCTTGGTACCTTGAAGATTTCTATAAGTGATTCAGAAATGCTGCAGGCACTGAAGACTATTGATTGATATTGATGGTAAGTTTTTTTCTTTTCAGTATTAGTTTAAGCTGGTCACATTGTAAAGTGTAAGAAAGCTAATCTTTAAAATGTTATAAAACATAATTTTTGTCATATGTTCTATAACACTTTTGTTTTAAAAACATTATCTGACAATGATGGTTAATAATTTTTTAATAAAAATTGAACCTCAGGTACACATAATTTGATTGATTACTAGATTGGATTATGATATAGTCTCATCATTGTTCTATGGATGGCTTACTTAATCATATTTAGTTGTGCAGTGGTATTTTAATAATAAATATCTGACCTGACCACCCCAAATGAAAACTAGGACCTTGATAATAAACTTGCACCTATCCGTAAAGTTTATTAAAAAACCCATTCTTTTGCTTTCCCAACCTGAGGTAAGCATTATGTTGAGTCCTATGCTTATTATTTCCTTGCTTTTCTTTTTATATAGTTTTGTTGTTATGGATATATATTTTAGTAAAATAGATAAGAATTATAACTTTTTTGTTTTTGAAACTTTAGTAAAAAATTTATCATGATGTATGAATGTTTTGGGGCTTTTTCAATTACTAGGTGACTAAGATTTATTCATTGTTGCATGCTGCTTTTAGTTTGCTTAGTCATTTGCATAATATTATATGAATATATCACATTTTATATATCTACTCTCTCATTGATGAGCACTGAGGTTCTTCCTACGTTTTTGCTACTGTGAAAAGTATTTGCCATGACAGGTTTCCTGGTGTGTATGTACTAGAGTTTTTCTTGGGTATATACCTATAAGTAGAGTTACTGAACTGTGGGTATATAAATTAATGCCATACAGTTGTCCAAAGAAGTTGTACCACTTTACATATTCATGAGTAAGTAATATACCCAAGTAAGATATCCTATGGCTCTACTTTCTTTTCAATATTCGGTATATTTAGAATTTTTAAGAATTGTTTTTTCTTAGATATACATGACTTTTATTTTTTTTTTTTTTTGGTACTGGGGATTTAACCCAGGGTCCCTTAGCCACTGAAATATATCCACAACCCTTTATTATTTTTTATTTTGAGACAGGGTCTTGCTGTTACTGAGGGCCTCACTAAATTGTTGAGGCTGGCCTTGAACTTGGATCCTCCTGCCTCAACTTCTCAAATCGCTGGGATTATAGGGGCGTACCACTGCACCAGCTTAGATGTTTAATTTTGTTAATTACATGTTATAAAGTGGTACTATTTTTTTTTTTTTTTTTTTTTTTTTTTGAAATAGGGAAGCATTTTTTAAACAAGGCAAAAAGGTTTGAATATAACAGGAGGAGTTGGGCTTATAAGAGGAGGCTAATATATTTTATATATTTGACCATATTAAAATAAAAAAACCTTTTGTTTGCCAAAAACCACCTTAAAGTGAAAACATGTTACAATCTTAAAGATATTTGAAATTCACACAAGTGAGAAAGAATTAGTTTTAAGACCATTTTAAAAACCCATACAAATCAGTAGCAAACAATAAGGTAGAAAAATAGGCAAGACATATTTTACATAAAAGAACATAAAAGAAAACACACATAGCCAATAATTATATTAAAAAAATTATTCAGTTTGTAATCCCAAATACTCAGAGAATGAGGATCACAAATTTGAGGTAAGCCTGGGCAATTTAGTGAGACCCTGTCTCAAAATAAAATTTAAAAATGACGGGGCTGGGATTGTGGCTCAGAGGTAGAGCGCTCGCCTAGCATGTGCGGCCTGCGTTCGATCCTCAGCACCATGTACAAATATACGCATTATGTACAACTAAGGCAAATAAATAAATATTTTTAAAAAATTTAAAAATGACAAATTTAAATAATGGTATACTACACCATCAGCCCTAAATTTAAAAAGTGCTAAGGGTATAGCAAAACAGTATATATATATGATTTTAAACATTCTCATATTGATTAATGGTGAAGTTCTAAAATTTTTGCTCCTACAAATAGTAATGCCTAAAGAACACACTTGTACATAAACTCTTTGACATTTGTCCAAACATTTCTATAGAACAGATTTTTAGACTTTTTAAAAATTGCTTTTTCTCAGTTATACATGACTTTTTTTTTTTTTTTTTTTGGTACTGGGCATTTAACCCAGGGGCCCTTAACCACTGAAATACATCCCCAACCCTGAGTTGAAAACTGAATTAAAGACTATTAATACTTTGACAGGTATTGCAAAATTGTCCTATTCCTCTACACAAAGTTTCCCTAAGTTTGGCCCAGCATAATGACCATGAGTGTCCTTTAAAAGTAGCGTTCTAAATTCTATTTATATTGACTACAAGTTATTATCTGTAGGAATTCCATGGATGATTTTCAGGTGGTCCATGATTTGGTCCCTCTCAATGTGATTTTTAAATTTGATTTCTTTACTAATTTTAAAATTACCTATGGGAAAATAATTTATGTAAATTATGTTATTAAGGTATTATTTTGCCTGAAACAAATATAGGATAGAATAAGTCAACAAATTTATAAGATCAGGTAGCATACATGTCATCATGTCAATATTTTATGCCTGATTGCACTGTTTGCTCTAGATAGAAATTAAGAAAAGCACATATGCCATTATGATTATAGATATTCATCTTTATTTATATCAGCCTAACTGAAGTTTAAAATGACAGAGAGAAAGAACCCCAACACCTGTAAATCTTGGTTTTGTTTTCATTTCTGAATATAATGTAATGCAGAAGCTAGGGTGCTTCTTTTAAAATATATTTCTTGGCAATGGAAATATGAAACTGAAGATGTATCTTCTTATCTATCTTGAAAACTTATCACAAATGGTGGATCTTTTTTTGTGAGGATTCTTGATTATTATTGTGGGAAAATTTTCAAACTTGGATTTTCTTGAGCACACATCCTATCTTTAAATATCCTAGAAGGATGTTTATCCCTTATGTGAGTCATACATGATTGGAAAGATCTTGTTTGTGTGCCCTGGGAATGTTAACTTACTCTCTGTGTTGGATAAGAGAAAAAAATATGAAACTAAATTTTCATAAAATACCTCAGTTCACTCCAGAACTCTTGATACTTTTAAAAAGAATTTTGAAGGAGATATTAGAAAAATTAATAGCTCTGACATTTCCCTTGAACATGCAATTAGGTGTAGATGGATGTCTGCTAGTTGAGCCAGTTCTTGCTTTTTTGAATGCAAGGACACTAGAAATGAAAATGCCTATTTGTAAACTATGCCATAGGTCTGTGACATCTTCAAATTGGTGGAAAATTTTTTTTTTTTTTTTTTTAAGAGCAAAACTTTCATTAGAAAAAAAACTTGCTATTTTGTGCTTTTATGATACACCTGTACTGCGTGATACAACAGCTGGTCTTATCCTTTGATGAAGAAAGAATCTTCATGTCATGCCTCATTGCTTCACAGTGATATTAATTGACTTTGCCAAAAGTTCTAAAAGAAATATAGCCGTTAAAGTTGTCATCTTCATCTGCATCAGAACCTTGAATTATTTCCGTCTCAAGAGTTTTTGTCAAAAAATTGGAGAAAAAACATGAAGTTCTGTGATGTATTTCTAAGTAGTTTACATATAGTTTTATTGAGGTATAATTGACATACAATAAGCTGCACATATTTAAAGTGTCCAATTTGACAAATTTTGAGATATGTATTCACCTGTGAAATTCTATATTCAATATTGTGAGTTAATTCATCACCCCTAGTTTCTTTATATCCTTTTGAAGCCTTTAGTTTCTTTTCCCAGCCCAAATCCATTCCTAGGCAAATCCCATCTACTTTAGTCACAATAGATTAGTTTATATTTTCTTTTTTTAAAATTTTTTTTTCTATTTATAGTAGTAGTATTACAATTCATACTGCACATATAGAGCATCTTTTTACACAAAACAGTTTGTATACAAAGTATATTCATAGCATTCAAGTCTTCAATCATGCATTTAGAATAATGATATCCATCTTATTCAACCACTTTTTCTTTTTTTCCCCTCCATCCCACTTGCTCCCTCCCTTCCCCTCCCTTTCCTTTCACCATTATAGTGTTCCTCTAATCCTCCTATGTACCCCAACCCAACAATACTGTGAACGAGCCTTCTTATATCAGAGGAAACATTCGGTATTTGGATTTTTGAGATTGACTGATTTCACTTAGCATTATATTCTCCAACTTCATCCATTTACCAGCGAATGCCATTATTTTATTCTCTTTTATTGCTGAGTAAAATTCCATGTGTATATATACACATTTTCTTTATCCACTCATCTACTGAGGGACATCTAGGTTGGTTCCACAACCTAGCTATTGTGAATTGTGCTGCTATAAACATTGAAGTGGCTGTGTCACTGTAATATGCTGTTTTTAAGTCCTTTGGGAATAGACCCAGGAGTGGGATGGCTGGGTCATAGGGTGGTTCCATTCCCAGTTTTCCAAGAAATCTCCATACTGCTTTCCATAACGGTTGCACCATTTTGCAGACCCGCCAGCAATGTATGAGTGTGCCTTTTTCCCCACATCCTCTCGAACATGTATTGTTGTTTATGTTCTTGATAGCTGCCATTCTGACTGGAGTGAAATGAAATCTTAGAGTAGTTTTGATTTGCATTTCTCTAATTGCCAGCGATGTTGAGCATTTTTTCATGTATTTGTTGATTACTTGTGTATCTTCTTCTGAGAAGTATCTTTTCAATTCCTTAGCCCATTTATTGATTGGGTTATTTTTTTGGGGGGGGGGAGTTAAGTTGTTTGAGTTCTTTATATATTCTAGAAATTAGTGCTCTATCTGATGTGCATGTATTAAATATTTGTTCCCAATTAGTTGGTTCTCTATTCACCTCATTGATTGTTTCTTTTGCTGAGAAGAAGCTTTTTATCTTAAATCTATCCCATTCATTAATTATTGATATTAATTCTTGCACTACAGGATTTTTATTAAGGAACTTGGGGCCTAATCCAACATGCTGGAAATTGGAGCTTACTTTTTCTTCTATTAGGCATATTGTCTCTGGTCTAATTCCTAGGTCCTTGATCCACTTTGAATTGAATTTTGTGCATGGTGAGAGATAAGGGTTTAATTTCATTTTGTTGCATATAGATTTTCAGTTTTCCCATCACCATTTGTTGAAGAGGCTATCCTTTCTCCACTGTACGTTTTTGGTGCCTTTGTCTAATATAAGATAGCTGAAATTATATATATTAGTCTCTGTGTCCTCAATTCTGTACCATTGGTCTACCAGTCTGTTTTGGTGCCAATACCATGCTGTTTTTGTTACTATTGCTCTATAGTATAATTTAAATTCTGGTATGGTGATGCCACCTGCTTCACTTTTCTTGTTAAGGATTGCTTTAGCTATTCTGGGTCTCTTATTTTTCCAGATGAATTTCATGACTGCCTTTTCTATTTCTTTGAGGAATGTCAATGGGATTTTGATTGGAATTGCGTTAAATCTGTATAATGCTTTTGGTAGTATGGACGTTTTGACAATATTAATTCTACCTAGCCAAGAACAAGGTAGGTCTTTCCATCTTCTGAGGTCTTCTATAATTTCTTTCATGTTCTATAGTTTTTGTTATAGAGGTCTTTCATCTCTTTCATTAAGTTGATTCCCAGGTATTTTATTTTTTTGATGCTATTGTAAATGGGGTAGTTTTTGTCATTTCCTTTTCACAGGATTTGTCATTGATGTACAAAAATGCCTTTGACTTATGGGTATCGATTTTGTATCCTGCTACTTTGCCGAATTCATTTACTAGTGTTAAAGTTTTCTGGTAGAGTTTTTTTGGGTCTTCTAGGTATATTATCATGTCATCAGCAAATAGTGCTAATTTGAGCTCTTCTTTTCCTATGTGGATCCCTTTAATTTCTTTCGTCTGTCTAATTGCTGTAGCCAGAGTTTCCAGTACTATGTTAAATAGCAGTGGTGAAAGGGGGCATCTGTTAGCCGCCGGAAAGGGATTGCAGCCTGGAACGGCAGCGCCGCGGGAAGGAGTCCGGAGACAGGATGGAGACGAAAAAATTCTTTAATCTTTCTGTCTCTGTCTCTTGTAATTTCTAACACTACATACACACTCTCACAAGAAACCAAGCACGTACTCTTACAAGAAACTACAATGTATCTATACAATAGCGATAACCCTGTCCTTTCTCTCTCTGGTCTCATCCCATGCGCCCGAGCAGGAATGGTGCTTGCTCGATCTGCCGAGTCACTCCTCAAATCTCTCGAGATCTTGGGCCAAGTCCCGTGAGACTACGGAAGGCGACAATGCCCAAAAATGTCAATCTGCTGAGTCATTGCTCAAATCTCTCGAGATCCTGGGCCAAGTCCCGTGAGACTACGGAAGGCGACAATGCCCAAAAATGTGTATGGCCCATAGTCAACCGCAATCTTAGCTATCTCCCCAAACAGGGCTCCTGCATTTCCCCCTTTTGTTTTAAAAGAGGGGATGCTCTAGGACGTCTATGTGCAACCAACATTCTTACCCGTCATTGGATAATCAAGGCTGTGCCCTTGACTCCTGTCTTAGGTTGATATGTCGGCCACATGAGACTGTCCCGTGCGACTGTGCCTGTCTTAGGTTGTCCCCCTCTGGGGATCTTACCCGTCATTGGCTAACCAGCCATCCAATGGAGCCCTTTAGGATCGACTGTGTAAGATGACTAACAGCCGTCCAATTGGGAGGAGATGCTGCGGCTTTAAGGCGACAAGCCTTTTGGTGACAAGTCAAATTGCATAGCATATCAAATTCTTTAAACAAATCAGCTGCCCTAAGTTCTATCAAGTAACACAGTGAGTTCTCTAAACAAATACCCGCAAGGTACTGTCCCATGAAGTCCCAAACAATGAAAGATCAAAATGTCCACTTGTTATAACACGTAGATCTAGGAGGCCCCATGCATGCAGAGCAGAGGCCACACTGCTGGTGAGGTTGTTTGACATTTGAGCAGCAGGGATGCTTGCAGCGACCGCGATCCCTGCAGCTGTAGAAGCAGCCGTCTTTTTTATGTCTAGACGATGCCACCGGCAAATCTTCAGGGCCCGCTATCTAGAGACTGAAGCATCAATTGTTAAAGGAAAGGCAGTGCTATTCCAGCACTGAGTCAAGAGGCGAGTTGTCAAACTAAATAATAGAATTATTAGATTGGAAAAATAAGTTGATTTCTGCTCACACACATTGTAGCCTGTGCTCCCACAAACATAAGCTGGCAAAATATCATATTTAGAACAAAACAAAGAAAGACTGAGGGTAATTACTGCATTAAAGATAGATTAAAGAAAAACTAAAAGCACTTTGGAGAAATAATTTGTTAGCTGGAACTCTCGAGTTTCTGCATACACAGCAGTCCTTTACCTGTTGAAATAATTGAAATTAATCATTTATTAAACAAATGAAGTTAATAACAAATAAGCAACCTCATGTCAAAACACCAAAATATCAGGTTATACAGCACTAGTCATATTTTTTGCTAAAGAGAAGTCCCTGGGACACCTATAAAACAAAATTGAAGGTACCTTCACTTATTAAATTATTTACCCATTTTGAATACTCTTAAACTTAAATGAATTAGAGTTATTTGGATCCATATATATATATATATTCACAAGCGCTTTGTTATTTTTGATGTCACACTGGACAGACGCACATACAAACATATATTTGTGACGTCACATTAACATGAAATTTAGACAAATACACAAATAAACACATATATAAAAAGTAAAAAAAATATATATATATAATTGTGTGCACACTAAAGAGAGATCTCTTCGTCCCAGCCGGGAGGAATGACACTTAAGTTGTGACATATTTTGAAGGACTCTTTTAAGGGAATCATTCCATATCTTCATCATGGTCCTCTTGATTTTGTACCTTTTTTATTAATCTTGATTCCTCAACAACTTCATCTTGATCCTTTTGATGTGGTACCTGCTTTATTAATCTAGATGGTATCCATATTGGAGAGGATTCATGCTTTGGAAAGACACAAACAGATCCTCTCCCCCAAATTAATACTGGATCCGGACCCTTCCATGTACCTGAAAGAACATCCTTCCAGTAAACCAAAGGTTTATGTTGTTGATGTGGGTTCCAATGTCTGTCTCCAGCAGAATAACCATCAGAGTCTAAAGTTAAAAAATTTAAAGTAAACAGGGCAACTGCCAATCTGTCCTTAGGATTTTTCCAGTTTCCTTCTTTCTGTTTTAACAACATAACTTTTAGTGTGCGGTTTGCTCTTTCAATAATGCCTTGACCCTGAGGATTGTATGGGATGCCTGTTTTATGGGATATGTTGAATTTTGCGCAAAACTGTTTGAAAGATGAGGACGTATAAGCGGGACCATTATCTGTTTTAAGCATTTTGGGGGATACCCAATGCAGCAAAAGCTTGTAAACAATGAGATGTGACATCTTTAACTTTTTCTCCGGAATGTAAGGAAGCAAAAATCATGCCTGAGCATGTATCTATGGTTACATGAATAAATTGCAATTTTCCAAAGCTTGGCTCATGAGTAACATCCATCTGCCACAAATGATTGGGCATTAATCCTCTAGGGTTAACACCAAAATGAGGATTGGGCAAATGTGTTATACAAGATTTACAATCTTTTACAATTGTTCTGGCTTGCTCCTTTGTGATTTTAAACCTACGTTGCAAGGTGGTGCTGTTGACGTGAAACTGGGAATGAAATAAAGTAGCTTGTTGTAGTGCTGAAAGTATAAATATTGTTTTTGTAAGTTCATCTGCCTTTTGATTACCTTCATGGAGGGGGCCAGGCAAATTAGTATGTGCTCTAATATGGCCTACGAATAGAGGTTCTTTTCTTGCCCACAAAAGTTTTTGTATCTGATAAAACAATTTAAAGGCTGGAGTATGAGGTGCTATTGGTCCTGCTAACTCTAATTTTGGGACGGCTTGTACAATATAGTGGCTATCTGAAAAAATGTTTATGGGCTGGTCTCTAAAATTTTCCAGAGCTCTTACCACAGCTTCCAATTCCACTAGTTGAGCTGATTTGTGTGCAGTTATGTAAGTCATATTTTCTTTTGTAGTGACTACTGCAGCAGTACCATTTGAGGACCCATCTGTAAATACATTAAATGCCTTAGGAATAGGTTGATTTTTTATTACCTGTGGAAATATAATAGGATGATTAATACAAAAAGATAATATAGGAGACTTAGGAAGGTGATTATCAAAATTTGCAGAGGTAGAGCATCTAGCTATAGCCCAGTCATTATCATTGAAGCATAAATATTCAATCTGTGACGATGAATAGGGAGTAATAATAGTAGCAGGGTGAATGCCAAATATTTTAGTAGAAGTTTTAAGTCCTTGAAGAATAAGTTTAGCCACCATGGAGGTATATGACTCAATTATGCTTTTAGGAGAGACAGGCAAATGTATCCATAATAAAGGCCCTTGTTGCCAAAATACTCCTGTGGGTGTATATTGTGAAGAAAATAATAATCAATATCAGCGGTTGAGTTAAATCAAATCTGTCACAATGAGCTCCTTCAATGGCTTTTTCTACTAACTTTAAAGCTTTCCTAGCATCTGAAGTCAGTGTTCGTGGTGAGGATGGATCAGGGTCCCCTCGAAGGATATCAAATAAAGGTTTTAATTGGCCAGTAGTGAGGTTTAGTGTAGGGCGGAGCCAATTAATGTCTCCCAGCAGTTTTTGGAAATCATTGAGGGTGGTTAAATGTTCTTTATTTATTAAAATTTTTTGGGGTCTAACAAAAGTATCCATGATTTTAAATCCTAAATATAATATGGGAGATCTGGTTTGAACTTTTTCTTCTGCTATATATAATCCGTATTTTTTAAAATTTTCTACCACGTCACTGAATATATTAAATAAGATTTTTTGATTAGGGTGGGCCAGTAAAATATCATCCATGTAATGTAGACACACATGAGGTTTGGATATTTATTTTTAATGGGTTGGATAGCCTTGTCCACATATATTTGGCATATGGTGGGGCTATTAGCCATTCCCTGCGGCAAAACCTTCCATTGATATCTCTGATCAGGGCCATTATTGTTAATAGAAGGAACTGAAAAAGCAAACCTGGGGGCATCCAGAGGATGTAGGGGAATAGAAAAGAAGCAATCCTTTATATCAAGACTAATAACATGGAAATTTTTTGGAATAGCTATAGGATTCGGAAGTCCAGGTTGAGTAGGGCCCATGACTTTCATGGTTTTGTTAATTTGTCTAAGATCATGTAATAATCGCCATTTTCCTGATTTTTTCTTGATCACAAATATGGGGGAATTCCAGGGAGAGGTGGAATGTTCTATATGTCCTGCTTTTAATTGTTCCTTAACTAGTAGGTGGGCCGCTTGTAATTTCTCTTTAGATAGGGGCCACTGAGGGACCCACACTGGCTTATCAGAAAGCCATGGTATTTTCAAAATTATTTTCTCAGTGGCCCCAAAGAAAAATGTCTTTTTCCTATATAATAATGATTTCTTTTAGGGTTAAGCTTACCCTGTACTTTTTGATGATTTCTTTTAGGGTTAAGATTACCCTGTATGTTTTTACATTTAACACCTGCAGGTTTGGTTGCAAGGTGTACTCCCATTTGTTGTAAAATATCTCTTCCCCATAAAGTAACCGGTAGATTAGGTAAAACATAAGGCTGAAATGTGCCTTTATGTCCTTCATCATCCTCCCATTTTAAAATTACCGCACTTTTTTCTGGGAGGTTATTATATCCCAAGCCTCTTAAACTGGTTGAAGCTTTTTGTAGAGGCCAGTGTTTGGGCCATTGACGTAAATTAATGATGGAAGAATCAGCTCCAGTATCTATAAGACCCTCCATTTCTATTCCTTGGATTCTTATTTTACACATAGGCCTCCTTGTACAGTCCCGAACCCAGCAAACCATGGGTTTTGAATCAGTGGAACAAAATCCTCTATTGTTCCTATTTAGAGGCATATTCATTTTAAATGAATTATGTAAATTTGGAAGGAGGAGCAGCTGAGCAATTCTATCTCCCTGATTAATAGAACTTATACTTTGGGGTGAGCTAAGCATTATTTTTATTTCCCCTTTATAGTCTGAGTTTATTACGCCTGGGGTCACTTGCAAACCTAATAAGCTTTCAGGACTTTGCCCGATAATAAGTCCTACAGTCCCTGAGGGAAGAGGTCCCCTGACTCCTGTGGGAATCAGTTGAACCCCCATTTCAGGTGTTAACACTATTCGGGCGGTGGAACAGAGGTCTAATCCTGCATTTCCTCCTGTTCCTCTGGCGAGGGAGTGGATGGGTAATAGGGATTGTGTCGGGGAAGCATCTGAGTGGATGCTTGAGGATACTCCTCCTCCAATGCCTCGTACATTTGTGGGCCCCGGGGCATTGGGCCCCGTGCCCTGTTTTTTGAATTCCTGAACAAAGGATTTCCATGGATGTCAAATTTTGAATAGCATTTATTGGCCCAATGATTTCCTTTCTTACACCTGGGGCAGCAACCTGGAGTACGGTATGAATTTGGTCTTATTTCTCTTTGGGGATTTTGCCTAGAATAGCCTGATTGATTATGATAATTTTGCCTAGAATATCCCGATTGATTATAATGTCTATGTTGAGCCCTTGTAAAATTTTGAGGGGCAGCATCTCTCACAGCTGCTGCAATCACATTCCCTGTGACAAAGGCATCATTTACATCTTTACATAGTTGTATATATATGGAAAGATCCTTTTTATTTTTCCATGGCCTGATGACTTCCTGGCAATATTTATTAGCATTTTCGTACGCTAATTGAATAACTAATGGCATAACTTGATCAATGTCTCCAAAAACTCTACCTGCAGTTCTCAAAAGTCTATCAGCAAATTCAGCATATGGTTCATTAGGTCCTTGAATTACTTTGGACAAGCTACCTTGTAGATCCCCAGGTCCTTGTACAGTTTTCCATGCCTTTAAGGCAGCTGCATTTATCTGAGCATATACTCCTGGGGTATAATGTTTTTGATCCTGTATGTCTGCGAATTGCCCTTCTCCTGTGAGCATTTCTATATTATGGTCTCCAAACCCTGCATCTGCATTTCTTTTAGCTGTTTCTATACAAAGTTCCTGAAATTGCGATCGCCAAACCAAGTATTGTCCCCCACTTAATGTTGCTTTACATAGACGCTTCCAGTCTGCGGGGGTTAAGCTAAAGGTGTTAAGGGACTCCAATATACTCAACGTGAAAGGAGCTTGGGGTCCATAAGTCATTACTGCCTCTTTGAGATTTTTTATTGTTTTGAAATCTATTGGCTGGTGGCCCCTCTGTCCATTTTCATATTCAAATACTGGCAGTTCCCAATGTATCTGTGAGTTACCCTCGAGAGCGCATAAGCGCTCAGAAAGACTTTTTATTTCTATTTCTAGGGTATGCAAACGTCTAGTGATACCCTTCATATTTTCTGTAATCGATTTCACCCATGGGGGAGTAGAGGACACAAGTTCCTCCACTTGATGATCCCTTATCTTGGTCTTCCTTAATTTCCTTTTATTCATTTTCTCAAAATCACCTTTAGTTAATTCCTCCTCACTACTACTACTCTCATTGGTCCTAACTGACTCAGTAACATCCTGAGTCCCAGGTTCAATTGAGACCATGTATCCTTGAAATATCTCTAATAAATCTTGAATAGCTTTAGCAGCTCGGATCTTTGTAATTTTGGGGACACTTCTAATACTCTCCTTACTGGTCTTAGTTGACTCAGCGGAATCTACGCTTTTATGATTGCCTTCACTGTTTTCTAAATCCTCCTCACTAACGACAGACTCATCCATATCAAAGAATTCATCAAGAGCCTCGTACACTTGGGTCTTAGTTATTTTCGAACCCATTTTAACCGCTCTGACTAGAGACTCCTGCGAGGTTTCTCAGTTCTTACCTGCTGTGCTGAATTCCCCGTACGGGCCACCAACTGTTAGCCGCCGGAAAGGGATTGCAGCCTGGAACGGCAGCGCCGCGGGGAAGGAGTCCGGAGACAGGATGGAGACGAAAAAATTCTTTAATCTTTCTGTCTCTGTCTCTTGTAATTTCTAACACTACATACACACTCTCACAAGAAACCAAGCACGTACTCTTACAAGAAACTACAATGTATCTATACAATAGCGATAACCCTGTCCTTTCTCTCTCTGGTCTCATCCCATGCGCCCGAGCAGGAATGGTGCTTGCTCGATCTGCCGAGTCACTCCTCAAATCTCTCGAGATCTTGGGCCAAGTCCCGTGAGACTACGGAAGGCGACAATGCCCAAAAATGTCAATCTGCTGAGTCATTGCTCAAATCTCTCGAGATCCTGGGCCAAGTCCCGTGAGACTACGGAAGGCGACAATGCCCAAAAATGTGTATGGCCCATAGTCAACCGCAATCTTAGCTATCTCCCCAAACAGGGCTCCTGCAGGCATCCCTGTCTTGTCCCAGTTTTTAGAGGGAATGCTTTCAATTTTTCTCCATTTAAGATAATGTTAGCTTGGGGCTTTGCATAAATAGCTTTTATAATGTTGAGATATGTTCCTGTTATTCCTAGTTTTTCTAGTGTTTTGAACATAAAGGGGTGTTGTATTTTTTAAAAAATATTTATTTGTTTATTTTAGTTGTACACAATACATTTATTTTTATGTGGTGCTGAGGATCGAACCCGGGCCGCACACGTGCTAGGCGTGTGCTCTACCACTGAGCCACAACCCCAGCCTGCGGGTGTTGTATTTTGTCAAATGCTTTTTCTGTGTCTATTGAGATGATCATATGGTTTTTATCTTTAAGTCTATTGATGTGATGTATTATGATTATTGATTTTCAAATGTTGAACCAGCCTTGCATCCCTGGTATAAACCCCACTTGATCGTGATGCACTATCTTTTTGATATATTTTTGAATCTGATTTGCCAGAATTTTGTTGAGGATTTTTGCATCTATGTTCATTAAAGATATTGGCCTGAAGTTTTCTTTTTTGGCTGTGTCTTTGCCTGGCTTTGGAATTAATGTAATATTGGCCTCATAGAAAGAGTCTGGAAGAGTTCCCTTTTTCTATTTCTTGAAATAAGTTGAAGAGCATTGGTATTAGTTCTTCTTTGAAGGTCTTGTAGAACTCAGCTGTAAACCCATCAGGGCCTGGGCTTTTTCTTGTTGGTAGTTTTTGATGGCGTCTTCTATTTCCTCACTTGAAATTGATTTGTTTAAATTGTGTATAGCCTCCAGCTCCAGTTTGGGCAATTCGTACGACTCTAGAAATCTGTCAATGCCTTCAATATTTTTTATTTTGTTAGAGTACAAGTTTTCAAAGTAATTTCTAATTAACTTCTGTATATCTGAGGTGTTTGTTGTGATGTTAGTAATTTGAGTTTTTTCTTCTTTTCATTAGCATCGCTAAGGGTCTGTCAATTTTATTTATTTTTTCAAAGAACCAACTTTTTGTCAATTCTTTGAATTGTTTCTTTAGTCTCAATTTCATTAATTTCAGCTCTGATTTTAATTATTTCCTGTTTTCTACTGCTCTTAGTGTTGATCTGTTCTTCTTCTTCTAGTGCTTTGAGGTGTGATGTTAAGTCATTTATTTGTTGTTGTTTTTTTTTCTTTTAAGGAATTAACCCAGTGCAATGAATTTTCCTCTTACTACTGCCTTCATAGTGTCCCAGAGATTTCTATAGGATGTATCTGTGCTCTCATTTACCTCTAGGAATTTTTAAATCTCCTCCTTGATGTCTTCTTCAACCCCTTGTTCATTCAGTAGCATGTTTGTTGTTTAACTTCCAGTTGTTGGATTAGTTTTTTTTGTTTCTTGCATTATCATTGATTTCCAATTTCATCCCATTATGGTCTGATAGAATACAGGGTAGTATTTCTACTTTTTTATATTTGATGAGAGTTGCCTTGTAGCATAATATATGGTCTATTTTGGAGAAGGAGCCATGTGCTGCTGAGAAGAAAGTATATTCGCTTACTGAGGGATGAAATATTCTATATATGTCCATTAGGTCTATTTTGGAGAAGGAGCCATGTGCTCCTTTCATACATTAAGTTATTAATGTGTGAAAACTATGCCTTTTTATATTTAAAGTGCATGATTTGGTCTGGTGTCAACATATGCACACACTTATGAAACCATCATCAGGATCAAGATAATAAACACATCCCACCACAAAAACTTCATGTTGCTTGGTAGTCTCTCCTCTGTTTTTCTCTACCTTCCTTCCCACATCCCAAGGAAACCACTGATCTGCTTTCTGTCACAGATATTTATATTAACATTTCAAGAATTTCATATAAATGGATATGCTCCTTTTTTTGGCATATTTTACTCAGCATAATAATTTTGAGATTCATCAATATGCAACATGCATCAGTAGTTCATTCTTTTTATTTTTAGTAATATACATTATATATATTATAATATAATAATATATATAGTAATATATGTATTATAACATAATAATATATAATATAAAGCTCAAAGAAATCTCTCTTGAGAGGGTCTCATGCTCAGAAAGCAAAGTTTATTGACAGGTAGATCCTGCCAGGTTGTCCAGTAAAGTGATGTAGCAGCAGCCAGAGTTATTTGAATAGGGTTTTTATATTCTTTAACAAGGAATAAAAGCAAGCTGGGCATGGTCTTGAGCACAGCAAGCTACGATTGACCTTGAGTGTGGGTGGATGGGCAATAATAGAATTTTGTATTAAGGGACCTTGGAAGGGGGGTTGAGGGTTATGAGAACATGGTATCTTAAGTTTCCTTTTCTTGGTAGCTTATAAACCCCAGCCTGGGGCCAAGATGTAGTTCCAGAACCAAAATGGAGTTACGCAATGTCCAGGATATCCCATTAGTTTTGCTTTGCATTTTCTTAACGGCCAAAGCTTAATTATTAGAGCTTTATATGATATTAATCATATTCTCATGTGCTTATTTTCTCTTTGTATACTCTTTTTGGGTAAAGTGTCTATTCATATCCTTTTTTCAGTTGAATCATTTTATTATTTATATATTCTGGGTATAAGTCCTCTTTCATATACATGCTTAGCAAATATTTTCTCTAAGTATTTTGCTTGTCTTTTTATTTTCTTTATGGTGTCTTCAGAAGAGCATCAACTTTAATTGTGATTAAGTTCAATTAATCAATTTTTTCTTTTATGGATTGTGTTTTTTTGATGTCATATGTAAAAAAATCTGTGCCTCACTCAGATTCACAAAGGTTTTATCATATGTTTTCTTATAATATTGTTAAAGTTTTTGGTTTTACATTTTTGTTGTTTGATTCATTCTGAGCTTTTTCTTTAATCACTGGTAATTCTTTTCTCTAGGAATTGCACCTGATTTTGGTACTTTCATTCCTTCCTTCCTTCCTTCCTTCATTTCTTTCTTTGTTTTGAGATATTTTGCTATGTTGTCCAGGTTGGCCTCAAACATCTGGACTCAAGTGATGTCTTGCCTCAGCCTCTCTAATACACAGGGTTACAGGTGCATACCACTGTGTCCAGTTTGAGTTAATTTTTACAAATGTAGTAAAGTAGGAATTGATGTGCTTTTTTTGCACATAAATATCCATTTGTTTCAGCACCACTGCTGAAAAGAATATACTTTCTTTACTGAATTGCCTTTGTACTTTTGTAGAAAATCATATATACACAAACACATACTGGTTCTCTATGCTGTTCTATGGAGTGTTTGTCTATCTTTACACTAATACCACATTGTCTTAATTACTAGAGCTTTATGATAAGCATTAAAATCAATTAAGTAGCATCAGTCCTTCAACTTTGTTCTACTTTCTAAAGCTTTTTTGGCTGTCCTTGCTCTTTTGTAGTGTCATATGTATTTTAGAATCAGTTTTTAAATTTCTGTAAGACTGATGGGGTTTATTAGAGAAATCAGGATGCTCATGAATGAAGGAGCCCCAATTAGGAAGGGCTATTGCGGCTAGCTGGAAGCCATAAGTTCCACCTGATATGTATGTGACGCACCTGTAAATGCACGTGAGGCACCCGCAAAGCTAAAGGTATATAACCGGGTGAAAGCGGTCGGAGTTAGGAGAAGGATGAATTCATTCAGTCAGTCGTGCAGTCGCTCGGTCGGTCAGAAGAAGATTTCGGGTCGGAGAAGAAGAAAAGAACCAGAGCGGCCAGAACGTAGGCAGAGCGGTTACAGAAGAGAAACCAGATAGAAGAAGTAAATGCTGGTCAGAGTTAGGCCGAGGCTCCTGAGGAAGAAAGAAGAAAGAAGCTCTAAGAAGAAGAAAAATCTTTCTTTCTCTCTCTAAGCTCTCTCTAAGAAAGTAGAAGTAAAAGTAGTAATAGCTTTACTCTGCCTCCGAGTTTTTCTCCCGCGGCGCTGTGGCTGGCCATGACAGGCAGCTTACACATGAATAGAATTTTAGAAAACTTGATAGTTTAGTTTTTTATATTGATGCTTCTTAATTTATCCATTATTTAGAACTTGGGCAGGGCACTTATTATACTTTTAAAAATTCTGCCATATGTATCTTCTATTAACATTTTGATTGTACAGATTAGCACAAATTATTTAAAATACTGCAATTGTTGTTAAAAATTCTTTACATTGAACCAACCTTATCCAGAGGCATGAGTCATCAAAGTATTATGTGCCAGTACTATGCTGTTTCATTATCTATGGAAACTGAAATAAGGTATTTCCTCCAGTATTGCTTCCCTCATCCCCCCTCAGGATAGCTTTGGCTATTTGGGATCTTTTCTGTTTCCATATGACTTTTAGGATTGTCTTTTTCTAGTTCTGTAAAGAATGTCTTTGGTATTTAGATGGGGATTGCTTTGAATATGCACATTGCTTTGTAGTGTGGCCATTTAATGATATTAATTCTCCCAATCCATGATCATGAGTGGTCTTTCTGGTTTTTTTTTTTAAGTGTCTTCGATTTCTTTTTTCAATGTTCTATAATTTTCATTGTAGAGGCTTTACTCCTTGGTTAGGTTTATCCCTAGGAACTCTTTGAGATATTGTAAATAGAATTGTTTTCCTGATTTCTTTCTCAATGAGTTCATTATTGGTATATAGAAAGGCTGATGTTTGTATGTTGATTTTGTATCCTGCTACTTTGCTGAGTTTATCAGTTCATAGTGACTTTTGGTGGAGTCTTTACGGTTTTGTTAAGTATAGAATCATATCACCTGTGAACAACAATAAAAGTTACTTTCTCCTTTGCTATTTGTATCCCTTTTATGCCTTTCTCTGGCCTGATTGCTCTGGCTAAAATTCCAAATACAATATTGAACAAGATTGGTGAAAGTGGATGCCCTTGTTTCATCCTTGATTTTAAAGGAAATGCTTTCAGTTTGTCTCTATTCAGTATGATGTTGGCTATGTGTTTCTCATATATAGCCTTGATTAAGTTGAGGTGTCATTCTTCAATACCTAGTTTCTTCATGTCTTTTGTCATGAAGGGATGTTGAATTTTTTTTCTTTATCTATATTAAGACAATTATGTGATTTTTATCCTTGATTCTATTTATGTACCATATTGTGTTTATTGATTTGCATATGTTGAATTATCCTTTCATCCCTGGAATGAAATCAACCATATCATGTTTGCAGATTTTTTCTGTGTGTGAGGATTTTGTGTCTATGTTCATCAGGGATATTGGTCTATAGTTATTTTTTATGTTTGTGTCTTTATCAGGTTTTTAATAGGGTAGTTCTGGCATTAGAATTGAATTTAGGAGGGTTCCTTCCCTTTCTATTGTATGTAATAGTTTGGTATTGGTTTTTATTTTTAATTTGTTCTATTTAGTAGTATTAGTTCTTTTTTAAAAGTCCTATAAAATTTAGCAGTGAATCTGTCTGGTCCTGGACTTTCTTTGTAGGGAAACTTTTTTTTATTACTGCTTTAATCTTATTGCTAGTTATTGATCCATTGAGGCTTTTTAAATTATAATTTCAATTCAGTTTTGGTAGGTCAGATGTGTATAGAGAATTGTTCATTTTTTCTAGATTTTCCAGTTTGTTGGGCTATCATTTTTCAAAATATTCCTTAATGATTATTTTGATTACAGTGGTTACTGTTGTAATATCAAGACTAATTTTTAAAATATGTGACAGTTTTATGTAATAGTTACATTTTATGTAACAGTTAAAAATAGATTTAATTTTAAAAACACAATGAAATAGCAGTACAATGGTTATAATAGAATTTTAAAGAAAAAACAAACCAGAAACTAACAACATTTTCCATGTATGTGAAGTAACCGTTGCTACTGGGAATGTAAAATGGCATGGATGCTGTGAAAACTCTCTGGCAATTATTCTAAAAGGGAAACATTGAATTACATGTGGCCCAGAAATTATACCTCTAGCTTTGCACCAAAGAAATTGTAGATAATGTTCTTTAAAAACAAACGCCAGGCGCGGTGGCGCATGCCTGTAATCCCAGCACTTTGGGAGGCTGAGGCAGGAGGATCGCAAGTTCAAAGCCAGCCTCAGCAATGGTGAGGCACTTAGCAACTCAGTGAGACCCTGTCTCTAAATAAAATACAAAAAAGGTCTGGGGATGTGACCCAGTGGTCAAGTGCCCCTGAGTTCAATCCCTGGTACCACAAAAAAAAAAAAAAAAAAAAAAAAAAAAACCAGTTTGTACATGTTCATAGTGGTACCAGTCACAGTAGCCAAGCAGGAACATGAGCTAATAAAAGGGCAAATGCAGTATATCCATACAATAGAACGTTATTCATCTGTAATGAGAGAAAATTCTGGTTAGATGAAATAACTTCAGGAAATCTATTATACATTATAGTGATTATAGTTAATAACAATGCCCAGCTCCACCCCTCCCTTCCCAGGGAATCTGGGAATTTGGTCCTGTGGCTGGTGGGTAGGTTTACCACCCCTTCTCCCACAGGCTTGGTGTAAGCTCAGACATGCACTGATATTACAATGTGGTAAGCCCAGCTGCTATCCCTTCCCATAGTCCCATGCTACTACTACTACTACTACTACTACTACTACTTCTTTTTTTGTGTGTGCCAGGGATCAAACTCAGGGGCACTTAACTACTGAGCCACATCCCTAGCCCCTTTTTGTATTTAATTTAGAGACAGGATCTCACTAGGTTGCTTAGTGCCTCACTAAGTTGCTAAGGCTGGCTTTGAACTCATGATCCTCCTGCCTCAGCCTCCCAAGCAGCTGGGATTACAGGAGTGTATCACCATGTTGGCCCCCATGCTTCTTATCCTGGATCCAGGCTGTTCTTGTCATAGTGAGAAACCCTGTTCCCACTGCAGTGACACCTGAATTGTTGATTGTTTTTAAAAAGCACACGCATACATTGCTGGTGGGACTGCAAAATGGTGCAACCGCTATGGAAAGCAGTATGGAGATTTCTTGGGAAAATGGGAATGGAACAACCCTATGACCCAGCCATCCCACTCCTGGGTCTATTCCCAAAAGACTTAAAAACAGCATATTACAGTGACACAGCCACTTCAATGTTTATAGCAGCACAATTCACAATAGCTAGGTTGTGGAACCAACCTAGATGTCCCTCAGTAGATGAGTGGATAAAGAAAATGTGGTATATATACAAAATGGAATTTTACTCAGCAATAAGAGAGAATAAAATAATGGCATTTGCAGGTAAATGGATGAAGTTGGAGAATATAATGCTAAATGAAATTAGTCAATCTCAAAAATCCAAATACCGAATGTTTTCTCTGATATAAGGAGGCTAGTTCACAGTGTTGTTGGAAGGGGTACATAGGATCAGAGGAACACTAGAATGGTCAACGGAAAGGGAGGGGAAGGGAGGGAGTAAGGAGGGAGGGGGGGAGAAAAAAAATTGGTGGTTGGATGAGATGGATATCATTATCCTAAATGCATGATTGAAGATCTGAATGGTACTTATATACTTTGTATACAAGCAGTTGTATGTAAAAAGATACTATACTTGTGCATGATGAATAAGTAAATAAATAAGTTAAAAAAATAAAAAATAAAAAAAGAAATAAACAGGACTAGAAAAAGGAAAAAAAAAAAAGAATGAAAGGCCCCATTAAAGGATGAACTTGTAATAACTTGGAATTTCAAGTAAACATTATGTGCTTGTGTTTATCAAAGAAGTGTATTGTATACTTGAAAATTTCTGAGAGGAGATTTTAGGTGTTAACATCATCATCACACAGTATGTGAGTCAATGCATATCTTAAACATCTTGATTTAACTATTGTATATACATATCAAAACATCATGTTGCACATTAATAAATGTTTTCTTGTCAAATAGAAAGGTAAATTAAAAATTAAAAGATGTGGTATTAATACTAATTTTTATAATTTTAAGTTGTACTACTTCTGGCTTAAATTTCCATATCATTATTGCTTCTGTTTAAATACTCAGATTTTTTCTCATAGCTGATGGGAAGACACATCAGCTTAAATTGATGGATACCATGAACACTCTTAAAGGTGAGTGAGTTATAAGAAGACATAAAACTAAAATCTTAAGCCTTTGCAATAATGTTTTAATGAAGCCTATTAAATGTTTATAATTATAAGCATGCCTATTCATAATGTACAAACTTGGAGAATACACACGACATTTAAAGAGGAAAAAAGACAATCAACACTAGTTTAATGCCAAAGACAAAATAACCAATACCCATTTTTGACATATTTTCCTGTATTCTATTACATATTTCAAATTGAAATTTTTGGTTTTGGTTTTGTATTTAAATTATTTCATGGGTAATAAAATGCTAATCATATTTTCTTGATAGATAATTTGTGTCCATTAATATTAAGTTTCTTCCATGGACAAAAAATCTACATTAATGTATTATTGAACAACTTATCTCTTTTTATATCACTTACTGAATGATATAATTTAGTCTGGCTTTCATTTTCTAGACTTTCACGGAAACACCGATGCTATAAATAATCAAGTTACTTTCATGGCTATAGAACTCAGTAGAAATCTAGAAGAATGTACTGGAATAGAAGTGAACAAATCTTCTGGTTTAGGGGGTAGCTAATAGACAAAATAGTTGAATTATTTTCTACATGGTGAAATTTTGTGGTGGACAGTTACCAACTTCACATTCTAAAATTTGGTTTAGGTTGGTTATCAAAGATCTTTGAACAAGTATAATAATATCTGGTTCTCTTTCTGTCTTTTCTATTTATTTATATGAATTTTAAAATAAACTTCATTGTACAGTCTTGCTTTTTACTTTGAAACTGGAAAAAACAATGTGTAGAAATAGAGTGTCTTTATCTCAGACATTACATATGTATGTATGCACATGATTGTTTATTATATAAATATACTTTTGTCTCATCTTTCTTAAGGAGGGAAAGTTAGTATTAAAGATCTAAGCAATCTTATGGAAAAGACAGAAGTGGAACTCACAAACAAAGAATTTCAGAATCAACAAGAACAATTATCAGTTGCTGGTAAGCTTTGCTGGTATTACTGATATTTTCAGAGGAAGTTAGACTTATGTGTGAGAATTTGTTAAGGCATGCATATTTTGCTATATTGAATATGAGATTATAGCCCCCTAAGAATTTAATAGGATCTTGACTTTAGTGGCTACTACTATCACAAAGAGGGAGAGATAGAAGGAAGGAGGGGGGAGGGAGGGAGAGAACTGGAGAAAGGAGGGGGGGGGGAACACCAGACATTTTATGTTGTCTGATGAAAATATAGAACACCAGCTGTGAATTATTTTCTCCAAAAATATCAATGCTCAGTTTGGCATGGTAGTGCATGCCTATTATATAACTACTGGGGAAACCGAGTTAGGTGATCACAACTTTGAGGACAGCCTAGAGAACTTAGTGAGATCCTATTTCAAAATAAAATGAGAAGGCCGGGCCCGGTGGTGCACACCTGTAATCCCAGCACTTGGGAGGCTGAGGCAGGAGGATCAGGGGTTCAAAGCTAGCCTCAGCAATGGCGAGGCACTTAGCAACTCAGTGAGACCCTGTCTCTAATAAAATACAAAAAAGGGCTGAGGATATGGCCCAGTGGTCAAGTGCCCCTGAGTTCAATCCCTGGTACCAAAAATAAATAAATAAATAAATAAAAATAAAAAGGGCTGGATATGTAGCTCAGTGGTAGAGCATTTGCCTAGCATGTCTGAGGCCTTGTGTTAAATCCCAAGTACCGAAAAAACAAAACAAAACAAAATCTTGTCAAAGATCTATATTTAAATACCAATTCATAGAAAAATATAGGCAACCAAGGAACATTTGCTAAATCACACCATGTGATTGTAATAATCAAAATCCAGATTACAGGAAACTACAGAGTTAGCAACCTGGTAGTATTTTCAACAGTTAAAGTACCAGGAGAAATGAGATAGAGAAGGGATCTATTGATTGAAAGGGACCTAAGAAACATAACAACATTTTCAGTTACAAAAAAATGGATATTATAAGGTTCATTACTGGGGGAAAAAAAGACAGCAGAGTAGAGGGAGCATGTATCACTGGCTCCTCAGCACTAGAGAAGGGAAGACAGCTTCTCTGTGATGTGGGTAGCCAAGAGATCAAACTGATATTCAATACTAAACTATAATTTTTTTTAAGATACAGAAAGTCAGTTACCTGAACAAAAGAAATAATAAGTAAGAGAAACACCAGGTTGGGTATACCAATGTGGCCACCAGTGGTAGTCAGGAGGGGAAAGGACAGCATGATTAGACAAAGGGGAAAGTACCACTGGCAGATAAAGAAGTTATTCTTAAAAATGATGGAGAAAATGTGGATTAGAGAGGAAGGCTGATGTTAATAGACTCAGAGTTGGTAAGGGAATTGACTTGGTGAAAACAAATCAAAGATTGGCTATCCTCCCTACTGGAGAACACTCCTAGGCAGGGAAACTGACACCATAGTTTTGCTTGTGGTCCTGGTATAAAAAGTCACCTCAGTGCTCTGTGTCCTCCATAGTCCCACAAATAGCTGTACCCCGACCTCGGAGTTCCTCAGGGTCAGGGGAAAGCAGAGGCAATCTGAATGGCCCACCTGGGCCTCTGAGCCCTGCAGGGGAAAGTGGACCAGACCTGAGAGATATCAGAGGAGCACCTCAAGGGAGAGAGGACCTGCAATCTGAATGGCCTGCCCTGGCCTTTTGAAGATCCTTGGGGAAAGCAGACTGGTGACCCTAGCAGCCCAACCCAACTGCAGAGTTCTCAGGGAAGAGTGATCTGAGTGCACCTAGCAGCCCTGTACCCACCCTCAATAGGCCCTGTGTGAAAAGCAGCTGATGCAACTGCCTGAGGTAACTGTGAACAAAGACTAGATAAGAAAATTAGGATCCTGCAGCTGATCTAAAAAATAGTAATGAATTAAAATTCTTAAGAAAGCCCCTGAATGAGAGAGATTGAAATAGGTACAAAGAGTATTTGGCCTGGACATTCATCCTCATATCCCAAGAGAGAAAATCTACATTTTTGTAGGGGCCTCAGGAATCACACAGGAACATCTTCACTCCAAGGCAAATACACAGTATTTCATACCCATAACAATGAAGCTGAATCCAGAGGATATTTTATCCCTACACCCCAAAAGCAGATTTTAACAGAGACCTTAGAGATCTAGAAATGGCAGAGACTGGCATCCCCCCACCATCTGTAATAGGGGCAGAGGATTCATTCTCAAACACCTACCCACAAAGTTCCAAAGTTGGGACAATCTAAACCCCAATTACTTAAATGCCCAACTCAGAACTCAGCACCACCCCCAACCACATAAAAACACATTTGTTAACACCCAAATTGTGCTAAACCACCACATATCACACAACTGGAAACAGATCTACTATAACCAGCTGTGCCACAAAGGCTGACAGGTAAGTAAGGAACACAGAGTCTACACAAGCTCCAACCCTCAACTCAAGGACTGCAAAGCCAAAAACAAATACAAAGAAAAAGCATCCATTCTTGCCAACCATTTTGATCACCCCAGCAAAAAGCAGTTTATTAGTTCTAAGCAAGATTTTTTCTTTTTCTTTTTTTAAATCTTTTTTCTTTTTTCTTTTTTTCTTCTTTTGTTCCTCCATGCCCCTACTTTTAATTCTTTTACACATCTTCTTTTAAATTCTAACTTTAAAAATTTCCCCAGATATTATTTCATCATATTGTTTTTAACTTTTTTCCATTATGCATGATTGTACTCCCTACATGGATAGGTTTGAAGAAAATATGTTTATTCATAAAAATTTAATGGCTTCCCTCTCCACTAGTTTATTACTCAGCCTTCCCACCCTATTTTCTCATTACCTAAGAAACTACAATCCCACTAAATAGGAGGATTACATAGTTTATGCAGTTCATACCCCATTCATATTAATGTGATTGTTAATACAGTAGATAACATAGTAGACATCTGATATTGAATGCCCAATCTAGTTCATAGTCTTGTATTGCTGCTACTAATATTAAATGCAGACCCTCACTATTTCTATATAGGTGACAATTAGGACTACAGATGTCAAAGGAGACTCCAGCAATTATCTTAAATTTATACATCTGTTACTGTCATTAGTGACACTCCAAGTGTCCTGGTTCCCACTCCAAGAGAGGCTCAGAAGTCATGGGACTTCAGAGTAGAAACCCTGCTGCCAAGAGAGACTCACAAGACAGCCAAGCAACAGCAAACCTCATCCCACAATTGGTCCAACCCCACCTGAGCCTAAACATTACTTCAACTCATAGAATTGGGGAGGTAGAAACCCCAAAGCCAAAACTAGGCTCTAACAAGGAATAATCAGAGGGAAACCTCATATCCCTCACCTAGACATCTACTTATATATCCCAAACAGAAATCTTATAATAAAAAAATATTCACATGAGGACACACATATAAAAGAGGAAGGGGAAACCATCTCAGAAAATATGAGGAAATGGCAACCCCCCCACCACAATTCACAATCCCCCAACAAAAAATCCCACAGAAATGAAAGTAGAGGAAATTCCAGAGAAAGTTTATTAAAAAATTGACTATCAAAATGGTCAATGAACTAAAAGATCTTAAGAATGAATTAAGACGGCAAATTCAGGAGATAAAAAACGATTTTAATAAAGAAATAGAATTAGTTAAAAGAAACTAATCAGAATTCCTGAAAATAATGACACAATTAATCAAATTAAAAATTCACTTGAAAGCATCACCAAAATATCAGATGGCATAGAAAATAGAACTTCAGTGTTTGAAGACCAGAACCTCAGGCATTGAAGACAGAATACATGAATTTGAGTAGACAGAATACAAAAAAGGAAAAAAAAATACATGAACTCTAGGACAACATCAAGAGGACAAACATGAGAATCATTGGGATAGAAAAGAACATGGATATACAATCTAAAAGCATTAAGAACATTTTTAATGAGGTAGTCACAGAAAAATTTCCCCATATCAGAAAGGAGATAGACACCCACATACAGGAGGAGGTGTACAGGACCCTATATAGACCTAACCAGACAAGAAGTCAAGATACATCATAATCAAAATGCCTAACATAGGAAAATAAGGAAAGAATATTAAAAACTGCCAGAGAGAAACAGCAGAGTGTAAACTGCCTGTCGTGGCCAGCCACAACGCCGCGGGAGGAAAACTCTCGGAGGCAGAGTAAAGATACTACTACTTTTACTTCTACTTTCTTAGAGAGAGCTTAGAGAGAGAAAGAAAGATTTTTCTTCTTCTTAGAAAGAGCTTAGAGAGAAAGATTAGAGATAGCTTTCTCTTCTTCATCTTCTTAGAGCTTAGAGAGAAAGAGAGAAAGCTTGAAAGAGAGAGATTTCTTCTTTAGAGAGAGAGAGAGCTTAGCTTTTAGAGCTTCTTTCTTCTTTCTTCTTTCTTCCTCGGGAGCCTCGGCCTGACTCTGACCAGCAGTTACTTCTTCTATCTGGTTTCTCTTCTGTAACCGCTCTGCCTACATTCTGGCTGCTCTGATTCTTTTCTTCTTCTCCGACCCGAACTCTTCTTCTGACTGACTGAGCGACTGCACGACTGACTGAATGAATTCATTCTTCTCCTCACTCCGACCGCTTTCACCCAGTTATATACCTTTAGCTTTGCGGGTGCCTCACATGCATTTACAGGTACGTCACATACATACTTATTATCAGGTGGAACTTATGGCTTCCAGCTGACCGCAATAGCCATCTCCCTAATTGGGGTTCCTTCAGCAGATCATGTGTAGGGGTAAACCAATAAGGCTCACTTCAGACTTCTGAATCCAGACTTAAAATCAAGGAGGGCATCAAATGAGATATTTCAAACTCTAAAAGAAAACAATTGCCAACCAAAAGAGGGGGCATGAGGGTAGGAAAGGCGGTGGATTGAGATGGAAATCATTGCCGTAAGTACATATATGAAGACATGAATGGTGTGACTACTTTGTGTACAACCAGAGATATGAGAAATTGTGTTTTATATGTGTAATATGAATTGAAATGCATTCTGCAGTCATATATAACAAGTTAAAATAAAAAAAGAAAGGATAGTTAGGGAATGCCTGATAGAGATGAGAGATATCTGAGCTGGATTTGGAATCAGCCTCCTTTTAGAACTTTTGCTGAGTAGACTCTTAAATGTAAGTGTAATGAAATACATTACATTTACAATTCTAGTATTAAAACTCATTGCCAATTGGATAGATTTTGAACATAGTAGTGATAATATATAGTAGTGATTATTTTTGTGTTGTGGAGTCAAAATAACTTTTTCCTGGTCTATTCTCTTTCCTCAGAGAAGGGTGATGTCATTCTAACTGAAGTGAGATGAAATCTCAGTGTAGTTCTGATTTGCATTTCCCTAATTGCTAATGATGTTGAACTTTTCTTTACATATACTTGTCAACCATTTGTATTTCTTCTTCTCCCCTCCCCCTTCATTTGGTGGTAAGTTTTGATTTATTTACATATTCTGGATATTAATTCTCTGTTAGAAGAGTAACTGATAAAGATTTTCCCCCATTCTGTAGGCTACACTTTCATGAACTTATTTCCTTTACTATGCAGAAGTTTTTTAATTTGATGCCATCCCACTTATTGATTCTAGGTTTTACTTCCTATGTTTTGGGGTATTGTTAAGGGAGTCAGTGCCTGTGCCAATATATTGGAGTATTGACCCTGTTTTCTTCTAGCATTGTGAAGTCTTGTCTAATGCCTACATCTTAGATCCACTTTGAGTTGACTTTTGTGCTGTATAAAAATTAGCATTCTGAGCGGGGCGTGGTGGCGCACTCCTGTAATCCCAGCACTTGGGAGGCTGAGGCAGGAGGATCGCGAGTTCAAAGCCAGCCTCAGCAATGGCAAGGCACTTAGTAACTCAGTGAGACCCTGCTTTTAATAAAATACAAAAAAGGGCTGGGGCTGTGGCCCAGTGGTCGAATGCCCCTGAGTTCAATCCCCGGTACAAAAAAAAAAAAAAAAAAAAAAAAAAAATTAGGATTCTAGTTTCATTCTTCTACATATGGAAATCCAGCTTTCATAGCACCATGAGTTAAAAGGCTATTTTTTCTCTAACATATGGTTTTGGGATCTTTGTCAAGTATAAGATGACTGTATCTGTGTGGGTTTGTCTCTGTGATTTCACTTCTATCCCATTGGTCTTCATGTCTGTTTTGATGCCAATACCATGCTGTTTTTGTTATTGTGTCTTATAGGATGATTTGAGATTTGGAATTGTGAAATCTCCTGCATCACTCTTCTTGCACAGGATTTCTTAGCTATTCTGGGTCTCTTATTCTTCCAAATGAATTTTAGAACTGTTTTTTCTAGTTCTGTGAAGAATGTCATTGGTATTTTGATGGAGATTGCACTGAATCTGTAGTTTACTTTTGGTAATATGGCCATTTTAACAATAGTAATTTTGTCTATGCTTGAATGTCGTCTTTCCATCTTTTAGTGTTGGAAGTAGTTGTAAAGAAAAAAAATTGAATAGATAGGTATGTGTATATAAAAATATCAAATTTATCATACTACAAATTGGGTATGGACTAAATGTGGTATGTTCTTTATTTTTTCTAAATAAATTAATTTCTTATTCTTCCATCTTACTCTGGCTGTGAGTGGCATGTTGGAAAAGGAAACATAGGACTCGAGTTGCGCTATTAAAAGCAACACAGTTTCTTCTGGTTTGAAAGAAGAATGGTATTTTTTTGGTAGACTTTTTAATAAACTTACAGTATTCAATTCTTCCCCCACTTACCTTCAGAAAGGTACCACAGGATAAGGAAAAGTGTAGGTATCCTTCTTGTAGTAGAGAAAGGCAGCCAGACATTGTGTTGTCATTTGGGTTTTAGATATTCTTTTTAGCAATTTCTCATATTTCATGTATTTCCAGGGATCATGCTGATCTTTCCTGCTAAAGTCTGCTGCTTGAGAAACTTGCCTGTTTTCTCAGCAAAATCAAGGTTTTGTGGTTCTCCCTTTATGAGCTTGGCTCATCCTTAGTATTCACTTGGTGATGAGATCCTCTTAGTCTCAGTCAAGTATCCTGTCAGTTCCCAGACTGGCTGTCTACCCCATAACTTCTGTTAGGAATTATCTTACCCCTTTACTTGGTATACTATGGCCAACCACTCATAGGGGAATGACTGAAACCTTTCCACATAACACAAAGGAGCCAAGGAATGGCCTATATCCAGCCTCCTATTTGCTTGTATACACCATGCTACAATATCTATTCCGCACAATGGTATACTGATGCCTGAGTACTCTGTGAGGTGTTGTCTTCACAGAATTCCAATAGAAAGCATGACACAAGCCTCATTTGCTTTTGTCCTATCCTTACCTCCATTAAAACAGTATGTCTGGAGTTTTTCTCCTATCTTACCTCCTCTGAAAGGTTGATTTTGGAGAAGAGAGCTGTGGGTTGGAGAGATGGAAATGGGCAGCTGGTAACAAGAACACTTAAACCTTCTCAGTCTCAATAAAAAGAGATAAATAGATAAAAGAGAACTAAATGAAAGATGAGAGACAGACATCCAGAGCCCTATAAATATTTATCTTCTCAGGTGTACTTTCTTAAACCATAAAGTTGATTTTTCCTTCATCCTCTTATTAAGTAAGATATAGATGGAGGAAAGGAGTTTGCCTTATGTGATTTTTGGCCTCTCAATCTTCTAGTTATAATAAAACTAAATGTCTGACTTTCAAGTTTTGTTTGTAATAATAGCTTTTAACAGACAAAAGAATTTTTTTCCCTCTGAGGTCATATATATTCTATGACAGAACAGGGAAAGTTTTCATGGAATAAAGGAATGTGAAAAAGTACATTAATACTATTTTAGAATACTGTGCCTGTACATAATAAGGTGTCACTAACAATTTCTTCAAGGGTAAAAAAGATTTTGACCTTCCTTCCATACTTTTATGGAGATAGATAGTCCTAGCTATAAGGAAAATCTGAAAAGTACTTTCTTGTAAAACTCAACTATCTTTTCTGTTTCTTCTTCTCTGTGAGTTGAATTTTGCCTTAGTTTTAGATATTAGTAAAATATATTAGAATTAAATCTTACCTGGTTTGAAACATTCTAAAATAAATGGGTGATGAATTAGAGAACAACTCTTCTTTTTATCTCTTGTTATATCATTTTCCTAATCACTTGATAAAAATTATGCTACTCTCCAAGATAAGGATACAATATAATTTAACTTATCTTACCTTGGCAGAATGTCTCATATTTTCACATATTCATATTGGCAATATTCATATGTAATTTAATAAAATTTCCTAGAGGAGTTGACAGAATGTTTTTCTCAGGCTAAATTGTAAAATGCAGAACAATGACTAATGATGTGGTTAGCATAGGCAATAAAACTAGATAAAAGTAGTTTGGGTTAAAAAAGAAAATCAGAAGAAAAAGTAAGCTCCAATTTCCAACATGTCGGATTAGGCCCCAAGTTCCTTAATAAGAATCCTTTAGCGCAAGAATTAATATCAAGAATCAATGAATGGTATAGATTCAAACTAAAAAGCTTCTTCTCAGCAAAAGAAACAATCAGTGAGTTGAATAGAGAGCCAACTATTTGGGAACAAATATTTAATACATGCACATCAGATACAGCACTAATTTCTAGAATATAAAAAGAACTCAAAAAACTTAATTCCAAAAAAACAAATAACCCAGTCAACAAATGGGCTAAGGAATTGAAAAGACACTTCTCAGAAGAAGATACACAATTAATCAACAAATACATGAAAAAATGCTCAACATCGCTGGCAATTAGAGAAATGCAAATCAAAGCTACTCTAAGATTTCATTTTACTTCAGTCAGAATGGCAGCCATTAAGAACACAAACAACAATAAATGTTGGAGAGGATGTGGGGAAAAAGGCACACTCATACATTGCTGGTGGGACTGCAAAATGGTGCAACCATTATGGAAGGCAGTATGGAGATTTCTTGGAAAACTGGGAATGGAACCACCCTATGACCCAGCCATCCCACTCCTGGGTCTATTCCCAAAGGACTTAAAAACAGCATATTACAGTGACACAGCCACTTCAATGTTTATAGCAGCTCAATTCACAATAGCTAGGTTGTGGAACCAACCTAGATGTCCCTCAGTATGTGAATGGATAAAGAAAATGTGGTACATATACACAATGGAATTTTACTCAGCAATAAAAGAGAATAAAATAATGGCATTCGCAGGTAAATGGATGAAGTTGGAGAATATAATGCTAAGTGAAGTTAGTCAATCTCAATAATCCAAATACTGAATGTTTTCTCTGATATAAGGAGGTTGATCCACAGTGGTGTTAGGTCGGGATACATAGGAGGATTTGAGGAACACTAGAATGGTCAAAGGGGAGGGAGGGGAAGGAAGGGAGCAAGGGGGAATGGAGGGGAAAAAAGAAAAGGTGGTTGAATAAGATGGATGTCATTATCCTTAGTGCATGATTGAAGATTTGAATGGTACAAAAATACATTGTATACAAACAGTGTTTTGTAAAAAGCTGCTCTGTATGCTTATTATGAATTATAATGCATTCTACTATTATAAATACAACTTTGAATAAAAAATATTAAAAAATAAAATAATACTCATAGTAGGCTCTAGGTAATAAGATTGCTGTTTCTCTCTCTCTCTTTTTTCCTATTAGTGATAGATTTGGAAAAGGTGATGGTATCAACATTAAGAATGGTAAAGGACAGTCACATATACTGTTAACAATGTCAAAAACGATCATGTATATTTTAATGTAGTCTCTAATGGTTACATGCAAAGAATATTTTAATTAATTTTGTTAACTTCATTATAGTGTTCTGTATTATATACTATAGAATTAATACACAAAGGCATCCCAGAACCCTTAGTGTACATTTCATTTGCCCCATCCTTCTTAGTTTTAAAGACTTATCATTGGAATACTGAGTTCCTAATAACATCTCTATTTATTCAATCGAGTAAGTGCAACTTAAGTAGATTAACAATAGCTGCCTGATTTTCACCTAACTGCTAATCTTCCCTCACATCTATCTGCTTTACTGCTTGTTGTGCAGTGTTCTCAGAGGCTTGTATCAGAACTACCTTGAGTAGGGTGTGGTGGTCTTATTAAAATGATATTTTAGAGGAGGGGGAATGTAACAAAGGATAATTTCTTAAAAATAAAAATCCTTTTGAGAAATCTTTGTGCAAAAAGAAAAAAAAAAAGAAAATCAGTTCTACTTTTGCTCAGAAGTAATTATTAAAGAATGAACAAAACTTCTCAGAAGACGAAATACGAATGGTCCACAAATAAATAAAAAAATGTTCAACATCTGTAGTGATTAGAGAAATGCAAATTAAAACTACACTGCCATTTTATCTTACTCCTGTCAGGATGGCAATTATCAAGAACACAGGTAACAATGTTGGAGAGGATGTGGGGAAAAAGGTACACTCATACATTGCTGGTGGGACTGCAAATTGGTGTGCCCACTCTGGAAAGCAGTATGGAGATTCCTCAGAAAACTACGAAAGGAAGCACTATTTGGCCCAGCAATCCCACTTCTTGGTATATATTCAAAGTTTTAAAATCAGCACACTACAGTGATGTAGCCACACCAATGTTTATAGCAGCTCAGTTCACAATAGCTATGCTATGGAGCCAACATAGGTGCCCTTCAACAGATGAATGGATAAAGAAAATGTGATATATATACACAATGGAGTATTACTCAGCCATAAAGAAAAATGACTTTATGATATTTGCCAGTAAATGTATGGATTCTGTAGACTTAACATGTTAAGTGAAATAAGCCTGTCCCCAAAAGCCAAAGGTGGAATGTTTTTGCTGATATGTGGAAGCTAACCCACAATAATTGTTATTTTTATTTTTTATTCAAAGTTGTTGTATTTATAACAGTAGCATGTATTACAATTCATAATACACATATAGAGCATCTTTTTACATAACACTGTTTGTATATAAAGTATATTCGTACTATTCAAGTCTTCAATCATGCATTTAGGATAATGATATTCATCTTATTCTACCACTGTCTTTCCCCCCCCAAATACCCCCTTGCCCTCTCCCTTTCCCTCCCTCTCCTCTGACCTTTCTAGTGTTCCTCTAATCTTCCTATGTACCCCGACCCAACACCACTGTGAATCATCATCCTTATATCAGAGAAAACATTCAGCATTTGGATTTAGTCAATCTCAAAAACCCACAATAATTGTGGGGAGAATAGAAATTCATTCGATTAGACAAAGGGGAATGAAGGGAAGGGGGAGGGGTGAAAGGAAAAGGAAAGACAGTGGAATGAATCTGACATAATTTTTCTACATATATATAGATGAGTGCACTACAGTGAATTCCCACTATTGTGTACATCCACAAGACTGAGGTCCTAATTAAAATAAGATATATTCCATGCTTTTGCATAATTATATCAAAATGGATTTTACTATCATGTACGACTAAAAAAGCAACAGAAAGAAGTAATTATTAAAATGTACCATCACCTGCTATACACCTGACAGAGTTCTAGGTCTTTCCACATGTGTGACTTTTTTTTCACAGATACTCTATGAAACAGGTAGGATCATCTTAATTTCATGCAAGAGAAAACTGAACATAAAAAAGTTAGGTTACTTAAGTAAATCCCAATAGAATAAATAATAAAGTACAATATTCAAATCAATGTGTTCATACTCCAATAATATTTTTTCAGCTCACTAGAACTTCTTATTTTTATCATAAGAATAATGTACTAAAATTAATTCTGTTCCCTTCAGGAATTTTTGATGTGTATATTTATTTCCCAGATAAGACTTAAGGGAAGTAAGCTTAAATTTTAGCTGTATTGAATCTTAAGTCTTGCCAAAAAAGTCTGTAAGTCATAAGCAAAAATAAGTGAAACATTTTAAGCATGGGTAGGAGTTTTCATTTTTTTTTTTTTCTCTTTACTAGGAGAGAGAATTGATATCAGAGACTTGGACAATGTGCTAGGAAACATGGGGATTGAACGCACAAAAGAAGAATTTGGAGAACTGAAAAGAAACCTTCCAGTTGATGGTAACTCATTTTAGACATTAAAAAAAATCGTTCATGAAATCTTGTTCTTGAAGGTTTTATATATATTTCAGAAACATGACTATTTTGTAATGATAAACTTTAAAAACATCAGAAAAAAATTCATTCTAGAGTAAGAGCAAATCCTGTCTTCATTTTATAAATCCATATAGAATACAAAACATTTGACAAGATCGAGTCTAATACCATCTTTCACATTAATGAATGTTTAGGAAGCAGAATAAATAGGTGGAGAAGGAAACAAATGGAGAAAAGTTTATATATATATATATATATATATATATATATATATATATATGCCTTTTCCATTTTCTACTTAGATTTCTGTATTTTGAATCACCCCTAATACTACTGAAACTTCTAAGAATATCAATTACTTATTGTTTACTAATTGCGTTAAATACATATAGACTTTATTACAGGGGTTCTTTGCTGTGTTTGATATTGTTGATAATTCTGACCTTGAAATTTTGTTCTCTTGGTTTCTGTGTTGTTCTCTCAATCTGAACTTCTATTCCTCTCTGTTTTTTATTTAACATACTCTCTGGGAAATCTAATTGATATCCATGGTTTTACCTATCACCTATAGGTTGATGACTTTCAAATCTGTTTTTTTTTTTTTTTAACATAAACTCTCTCCTGGGTTTCTGACAGATATGTCCAAATGTGTTTAGACATTCCCATTTGGATATTTCATAACAGATATCATTTTGGATGTATTTTAAAAGGAATTTATTATTTTCTTTCCATTCTCCTACTCCTAGGTTCTGTCTCATTTGTGCTATCATGATTTATTTACCTAAACCAGTTATGTGGAATTCATTTTTTGATTCCCTACTATTTCCTATCACTTACTATCTAGTCCACCCACTTCACAATGCCAGTTTTACCTCAAATTACCACACATACATGGGTGAACGGATTGATGAATGGCTGTAGGACAAAATAAGAATAGTAAAATGTTAATTGTAGAATTTAGATGTTGGGCATATGGGCATTCATTGAACACTTCTTTCAACTTCAAAGTATGTTTGTAAATTTTCATAATAAACCTTTTTTTTAATCCCACATATAAATCCATTAATGTCTTTCTGTCCTTTCTGTCAGAGCCAGATTTCAGTTCTTTTCATTCCTGGCTTCAGCTATTTTGATAGCTTCTACAAAATGACCATCAAAGTGAGCCATATAAAATGCAAATCTGACCACATTGTGTCTTAATTTAAAATCATTTATTGACTTTCAATCATATAAAAAATGTGTAAGTCCTTTAACATGGCAATCAAGTTCCTTTATGATTTGGATTTGTTTATCTAATCTGTTGTTTTACCCTGTAATAATAATGAACTTTTATTCCATTGTAGAGAATCAGAAAAATGACAACAAGATTTCTTGCAAACCAGGCCTGTTGTCCTTGGTGGGTGTGTCTGCAAACCAGAACGTTCTGCGAGAGGTGTAAAACAGATAGAGAAGAAACAAGTAGTTTATCAGAAGTAATGGGATCACTCCATAGAATAGATAGTAAAGAAACATTGCTTGCAAACGAGGGTGTTTCTTTCTTGTTTCTTCTATATTGAAAAGAAGAGTAGCTCAAAGTGTTCTGGCCCTAACTAGTTTAAAATATCTTTAGGGAAAGTTTATCTGGCTGATTGCTGATTCGCAAATTTGTGTTCGTCATTGCTACTGGCAAATAGCCATATTTGCCTTCATTGTCTGTTAATGTTTGCTGATGGCTAATTGCCTTCTTTGTCTGGATATGTATAAAAAGGCTGAGAGAAATATAATAAAAAAAACACTGCATGCTGATCCTGTGTTGGAGTAAGACTTACAACATTCCATTACTTATAATGGAATATAATCACATCCTTTTCATCTGATTAACTCTTACTCATTGCTTATCAGAGTTGAGAAAACCATTTTCAGAAAGATTTTATTTAACTACTCAGATAGCATTAGGTACTTCTTCTCTATTTATCCACAATAACTGTGTATGTTCATGAACTTGCCATGTTTGTATTGTAATTGTACATTTACATTTATTTGCTTTCCTTGTCATTTTAATGTGAGCTTGAGAATAAGGAAGGATACATTATTTATCTTTCTGTATTCAATATCTGGAAGAGTTTTTGGCATATTAAGTAGGCACTCCATAAATCTTGAATGAGAGGAGGACAAATGACTGAGTGAATAGACATTGATAAAGTGATTCCTAAGAAAATGAAGAACTTGGGGCTGGGGTTGTGCCTCAGTGGTAGAGTGCTTTCCTAGTGTGTGTGAGGGACTGTGTTCAATCCTTAGCACCATATAAAAATAAATAAATAAATAAAATAGAAAAGTTGTGTCCATCTGCAACTAAAAAAATTTTAAAAAAAGAAAACAAAGAACTTCTTTTGGTCAGTGAACTAATATTTCTGGTATGCTTTAAGCACTTATCTACAGCAATTCTGAGTGATGTGGAGAATCAATTTCTGTTTAGTAATAGACTGTAAACAAACTTATTGTCTTGATTTTTTTTCTTTAACCAGAGACCCCAGTTATAACATTTATGGCATTGCCAGAATTGAGGGTCTTCGTAGAAATGACCTGCATTGGTGGTATTTTCTACCTTTTTTTTTTTTTTTTTTTGGTACCAGGGATTGAACTTAGGGACAATCGACCACTGGGCCACATCCCCAGCCCTTTTTGTATTTTATTAGAGACAGGGTCTTACTGGGTTGCTACTTGCCTCGCCATTGCTGAGGCTGGCTTTGAACTTGTGATCCTCCTGACTTAGCCTCCTAAGTGCTGGGATTACAGGCACCCGGCTCTCTACCATGTTTTTAAGGAAATATTATAACCTAGTAAGAAAATATTTTTTCCCTGAGCCAGATGTTATAGTTAAGTGATCAAGGTCCATTTTACTAATGTAAAATTAATCCTACAATTAAAAGTAAACCTAAATTAAAAGTGTAATAACAAACTTTGGCTAGGTTCTGAATCATAATTTTAAAATGTTTTTCCCTTAATTTGTTAGTTATCTTATAACTAAAGGGAAGACTGATCTCAAATCATTGATGGATACAATATAAGACATTACAGGTTAATGAGAAAATACTATAAATTTAAGATCTTAATTCTTTATACTAAGCTATGTTTTTCTATGATAAATATTTATTGACATGTATGATATAATTATGATATAATTATTTGTCTAGCTTAAGAATTGCCACAAAGTGAACAGTAAGCTTTTTGTTGGTATGACCAAAATACCTGACATGAACAAGTGAAAGGAGGAAAGATTTATTTTGGCATATGGCTTTAGGGGTTTCAGTCTATGGTCAGCTAGCTCCATTGCTTTTGGCTTGAGGTGAAGCAGAATATCATTGCAAAAGGGTGTGATTCATGGCAGCCAAGAAGCAGAAAGAGAGAAGGGGAAGGAGAAAGAGAAAGAAAAAGAGGAGGAGAAAGGAGGTGGGGGGATGAGGAAGAGAGAGGAAGAGAGAGGAAGAAATCATGGAAGGGGCCAGATGGAAGATAAACCATTTCATAGCAGGTACCTAGTGAGCTGCTTCCTCTAGTTAGGTCCCATCTCCCAGTAGTTCATTCACATATCATTGGATTAATCTACTGATAAGGTCAGATCCTTCATGATCCAATTCATTCTCCAAAGCCCCATTTCTGAACATTGCTGCATTAGGGACAGACCTTTAACACATGCGATTTTGGGGGACATTCCAAATCCTAACCATAACACCACTTAACTACACCCAGACCATGAAATAGAAGATTATCAGTAATCTATGAGACCCCTATATCATGGCATAATTACTTCCCCTTCACATTTGGAGGTAATTACAGTTGGCTGTCCTTATTCCTGGGTTTTAGATCCACGGATTGAACCATATTCAATCAAAAATATTTTTGGAAAAAATTGTCTATACTGAACAACTGCACACATTTTAATTGCCATTATTCTTTAAACAATACAGCATAACAACTATTTTCATAGCATTTATGTTGTATTATGTATTATAAGTAATGTAGAGATAAACTAAAGCATATGGGAGGCTATATGTAGGTTCTATGCAAATGCTACATCGTTTTATATAAGGGACTTAAGTATCTGCAGATTTTTGGTAAAATTTTAAAAGCCTTTCATTCTTTGATTAACATGTAATAATTGCAGATATGTAAGGGTACAGTGCAATGTTTTAACACATGTATACAGAATCTACTGATCAAATCAGGGTAATTAACATTTCTATCTCCTTCTTATCATTTATTTTTGGAGTCTTTGAGTTCCTCTCTTCTAGTTCTTCTTAAAAATACAAAATAGGTTATTGTGAACTATTGTCACCCACTGTGCTAGAAATGATTCCTTTCATGTTTTGATACCATTATCAAACATCCCTCTCTCTTTCCTCTCCTCCCCACTTCTTGCTAACCTCTAGTAATCATTATTCTACACTGAAACCAAATCTGTTTTTAGCTTCTACATGTGAGAGAGAACATACCAATATTTACCCTCCTGTGTCTGGCTTGTTTCACTAAACAATGTCCTCTGCAAATGACAAGATTTATTTCTTCTTTATGGCTGAAAAAATGTTCCATTGCATATGTATACCACATTTCTTTTCTTTTTGGTACCGGGGATTGAACTCAGGAGCACTCGACTACTGGGCCACATCTCCAGCCCTTTTTAATATTTTATTAGAGACAGGGTCTCACCGAGTTGCTAAGTGCCTCACCATTGCTGAGGATGGCTTTGAACTCATGATCCTCCTGCGTCGGCCTCCCAAGTCCTGGGATTACAGGCGTACACCACCGCGCCTGGCTTATACCACATGTCTTTATCCATTTATTCATAGATGGTACCTAGGATGATCCTATATCTTGTCTATTGTAAAATAGTGCTGCAGTAAACATCAGTGGATGTTATCTCTTTGATGTAGGGATTTAGTCATTAGGAGATTAAATCCCACCCAGTAGTGAGATGCTGGATCATGTCTAGCTTTTAAGGAAATTTTCATACTGTAAATTTGTACAGCTATTATATTTTTTTATAATGGAGAAAGTATAAATTTGTACAGCCATTATAAAAACAGTCATTATAAAAAATATAATGGCTGTACAAATTTACACTTTCTCCAAAATGTATAAAAGTTCAAAAGTTCCCCTTTCTCTCTATCCTTACTGGCATTTGTTATTAATAATAATAGTTAAAAAATATAATAATATTATTACTGGTCTTTAAAATTTTTTGTTTATTTTATTTTTTTAGTTGTAGATGGACACAATACCTTTATTTTTTATTTGTTTATTTTATTTTATTTTTTTGTATGTGGTGCGGGGGATCAAACCAGTGCCTCATGCATGCTAGGCAAGCGCTCTACCACTGAGCCACAATTCCGGCCCTTATTGTTTTTTTTTTAATAACCATTCTTGCTGGGTGAGATGTTATTTCATTGTGCTTTATTAAATTGGTTATTCATACATGACAGTAGAATCCATTTTGATAAAGTTATATAAGCTTGGAATATATCTTACTTTAATTAGGACCCCATTTTTGTTTTGCATTTCCCTTGTGATTAGTGATGTTGAATATTTCTTCTTTTTAGAAATCTATGTTTAGGTCTTTGCCAATTTTAAAATCAGATTATTTGGTGATTTTTGGTACTTTTTAGTTCCTTCTATTCTGAACATTAATCCCTTTTTGGATAATTAGTTTACAAATATTTTCTCAATTTTATAGGTTGTCTCTTAACTTCTTAGCTTCTCAGTTTGGTTCAATCCCATTTGTCTAATTTTGCTTTTGTTGCCTTTGCATTTGGTGTCTTATCCAAAAAGTCATCACCAATTACAATGCCTTGAAATGTTTTCCTCATGATTTTTTCTAGTGGTTTTTAGAGTTGATTTTGGTGTATGGTGAGAGATTAGAGTCATTTCAGTCTTCTTCATATAGATACATAATTCTACCTGCATCATTTATCAAAGAACCATTTTCCAACATATGTTTTTGGTGGCTTTGTCAAGAATCAGTTGGCTTTAGATATGTGGGTTTATTTTGGGGATCTCTGTTTTGTTTCATTGGTCTGTGTGTTTTTAGGCCAGTACCATGCTGGTTTGGTTGTTATTGCTCTGTAGTATATGTTGAAATCAGGTATTGTGATGTATCCAACTTCATTCTTTTTGTTCAAGATTGCTTCAGCTATTTGAAATCTTTTGTCCTTCTGTATAAAGAGTGTCATTGATATTTTGATGGGGATTGCATGGATTCTATACATTGCTTTGAGTAGTGTGGAAATTTTAAAAAATATTATTTCTTCCAACCCATGGACACAGGAGAGTTTTCCATTTCTTGTGTCATCTTCAATTTCTTGCCGCCAGTGTTTGTATTTTAAATACAGACATCTTTTGCTTCCTTAGTTAATTTATTCCTAGGTATTTTAATTTTATAGCTATTCTGAGTGGGATGGCTTCAAGGTTTCTTTTTCAACAAGCTCATTCTTGGTGTATAAAAAATTCTATTGATTTCTGAATGTTAATTTTGTATCCTGCAACTGTGTTGAATTTGTTTATCATTTCTTATAGTCTTTTGGTAGAGTCTAGGTTTTTTTAAATTTGTTTTATTAGTTATACATGACAGTAGAATGCATTTATGCACTATGATATATTATACATAGATGTGGTATAATTTCTCATTTTCAAAGTGTACATGTTGCAGAATCATATTGGTCATGTAGTCACATATATACATACAGTAATACTGTTTCATTCCACTATCTTTCCCATCCCCACATCCCCTCCCTCCCCTCCCTTCACTTCCCTCTACCTAATCTAACGCTATTGAGTCTAGGTTTTTAAAAAAATATTTTTTAGTTGTCAATGGATCTTTTATTTTATTTATTTATTTATATGTGGTGCTGAGGATTGAACCCAGGGCTTCACAAATGCCAGACAAGTGCTCTACCACTGAGCCACAACTCCAGCCCTGAGTCTAGGTTTTTCTATATATAGAATTAAATTGTCTGAAAACAGGGATAGTTTGGTTTCCTCCCTCCCTATTTGTATGCCTTTTATTTCTTTTTCTTGACTAACTGCTCTGGCTAAAATGTTCAATACTATGTTGAATAAGAGTGGTAAGAGTGGACATCTTTTTCTTGTCCCAGATCTTAGAGGAAACACTTTTAGCTTTTTTCCATTCACTATGTTGTTAATTGTGGGTTAGTCATATATAGCTGTTTTTATTTTGAGGTGAGATCCTACTATATCCATTTTTTTCATGAAGTAATGTTAAATTTTATCAAATGCTTTTTCTGCATCTAATGAAGTGACCAAATGAACCAGGATTACAGTTGCTGGTGTGCTTTGTTGCACTTTCCATACTGCTATCCCAGGTTTTCTTATCTTACAGGGTTCCTGCTTCTCCCTTTCTGGATTCCAGTGCCCCTTGCCTCAAATACAGCTTTGTATTTCTTGTTATTGTTCTTCTTTGTGGAGGAGTGAGTACTGGACACCTCTGTTCAGCCACCTTCCCCTTTTCCCCCTTTCACAGATTTTGGTATCTACAAGGGGCCCTAGAATTAATGCTCTCTGTGTACTAAATCACACCTATACTATTTTGAGTTGTGGAACCACAGAATTACTAGTTTTGCCTGTTTTGAGCTTTATGTGAATGGAAACATAAATCTATATTCCACTATTACTCTTCACTTACTCTCCACATGTTATTCTCTGAGATTCATCTGTATTGTTACATGTAGCAGTAGTTTGTTAATTATTATTGCAGTATATTGTTAATACTAATAAACTGTAATCAAGTAGAGATCTTTAAGGAACTTATTTTGGTAAAAGAATAATTTTTATTAATTGTTATACCTGAATATATTGTTGTATAATGTTTCATAGATAAATATTTGAAAATTTGTTTTTCCATTCTACTGTCAAAGGACATTTCCAATTTTGAGCAATTGCAAACCATACATCACTATGAATATTCTTGTATATACCTTTTGATGAACATATGTTCATTATTCTTTGGCTATATGTCTAGAAATGAAATTGCTTTGTTATATGATTATATATACTTTATTAGGTATTGTCCATTGGTTTTCTAAAGTAGTACCATTTTACATTTCAACCAACAGTGTATGAGTGATCTAATTACTTTACAACCTTGCTAATATATGATACTTTCTTTTCCATTTTAGCCATTTTGATGGGTATATAATAGTTTTCCACCATGTTTATAATTTTCATCTGTATTTCCCTAATGATTAATGATGTTGACAGCTTTTTCACATTTATTGGTTGTTTGGGTAATCTTTTTTGTAAAGTTCCTGTTTATGTCTGTTACCTATTTTTCTGTTTGAATGTCTGTATTTTACTTTTTGAATTTTTTTTAATGTGCTGTCTTTTCCTTATAGGTGTTTTTAAAATATATATATTGGATACAATTACATTGTAGGTTATAAATCGCAAATATCTCACTATGTGTATTTGCTTTTCACTTGAATTATACCTTTTAAGGAACAAAAATTTCTATTATTTATGTTCCTACTATTTATTATTTATGTATTTATGAATCAACCTTTTCTTATAAAGGTAAAGCATTTGGGATCCTGTTTAAGAAATCCTAGCATACATCAAAGTCATGAAAAATATTTTCCTATTTTATCTTCTGGAAGCTTTATTATTTTATTTTACATTTAGATGTATAATTCACTCATTTGATTTTTCTATATCATGTGGGGCAAGAGTCACAAATCCATTGTTTTCTAAGTGTATATTTGAAGGAGCCCCAATTAGGGAGATGGCTAGTACGGTTAGCTGGAAGCCATAAGTTCCACCTGATAATAAGTATGTACGTGAAGCACCTGTAAATGCACGTGAGGCACCCGCAAAGCTAAAGGTATATAACCGGGTGAAAGCGGTCGGAGTTAGAAGGAAGGAATTCATTCAGTCAGTCGTGGAGTTGCTCAGTCGGTCGAAAGAAGAGTTCGGGTCGGAGAAGAAGAAAAGAGTCAGAGCAGCCAGAATGTAGTCAGAAGAAGAAATAAGAGTCAGAGCGGTTAAGAGTTCTGACAGAAGAGAAACCAGATAGAAGAAGTAATTGCTGGTCAGAGTCAGGCCGAGGCTGCCGAAGTAGAAAGAAGAAAGAAGAAAGAATCTCTCTAATCTCTCTCTCTCTCAAGCTCTCTCTCTCTCTCTCTCAGCTGAAGAAGAAAGAAGAAAGAAGAAGCCTTCTCTAAGAAAGAAGAATCTTTCTCTCTCTCTCTAAGCTTTCTCTAAGCTGAAGAAGAAAGCTCTTTCTAAGCTAAAGAAATCTCTTTCTCTCTCTAAGCTCTCACTAAGAAAGTAGAAGTAAAAGTAAAAGTATCTTCATTCTGCCTCCGAGTTTTTCTCCCGTGGCGGTTTGTGGCTGTAAGTCAGGCAGCTAACATATATTCAGCACCATTTATTAACAAGATGATATTTCTCCACTGCAGAATAAGGCCATCTTTTTCATAAATCAAAGACCATAAATGTAGTGGTATATATAGACTTTTTAATCTGTTTTTTTTTTTTTTTGTCTAATTATCTGTCTTTGCATGTATATTATGGTCTTAATGCCTTTTATATGTCTTTGTATATGAATTGTAAAGTCCTCAAATTTGTTATACTTCTTTAAGGTTGTCCTGGCTATTCTTGACTTTTTATATTTCCATATATGGTTTAAAATCAGATTTTAATTTCCCCCAAATTTTACTGGGGTTTTCACTGGATTCAGATCAATTCACAGAGAATTGACATCTTTATAATATTGAGTTTTATAATTTATGAAAATCATATGTGTGCTGGTAGAATGACTCTGAAAAACATCACCATCCAATCTGTAACATTTTCCAGTTTCCATCTCAGATTCTCTCACCATTGCTGGTTTTAAGCTATAAATAATCTGAGAGAAGAAAAAAGCTCAACAATTCCTGAATGAAGCAATCAGCTATCATGTGCCAAATTCAGGCTGTTGACAAACCACTGAAAATGGTCCATTGCTATGTTGATTTAGGTCAACTTAATTTTTCTCTTATGTTAAATTATTCTTAGGTATTTCATATTTTTATGTAATTGCAAACATATATATGTATATATATAGTCTATATATATATACACACATACATATGTTTTTTCTCATTTAATATTCTGATTGTTGATAGTATATAGAAATGCAATTGATTGTGTGTGTGGGGGGGGAGAGAGAGAGAGAGATATGTTGTGTGTGTAGCTGGATGAGGTCTGATATTATTTTGTTTAGTATTTTTGCAGATTGGTTTTAAATGCACTTTTCCTATAATGCTAATGTTCTTAGGTTTTAGGATATTCTGGCCTCATATAATTAATAGAACATATTTCCTTTTTGGGGGGAAGTTTTTGTATTCATTTATATCATTCAGAGATGAAATTCTCTAAGATTGATGATTTTTATGTGGGAAAATTTTAAATGAGCAGTTCAGTTGTCTTAATATAAGACTCAAGATTTCTTATATCTTCTTTCATTATTGCTAAATGTGTTTATCCAGGATGTCCTTTATTCTGAATATTCAAAGTACTTTATATAATGTTCATAATATCATCTTATTATCTTTTTAATATCTATAAGATCTATATTGATTGTCTCCTTCATTATTAGAAATATTAGTTATGTGTGGGTTTTTTTCCTTTTTCAGTCTTTTTTTTTTTTTTTTTTTTTTTTTTTTTTTGTGGTACTGGGGATTGAACTCAGGGGCACTTGTCCACTGGGCCACATCCCCAGCCCTTTTTTGTATCTTATTAGAGACAGGGTCTCACTGAGTTGCTAAGTGCCTCGCCATTGCTGAGGCTGGCTTTGAACTCGCGATCCTCCTGCCTCAGCCTCCCAAAGTGCTGGGATTACAGGCGTGCACCACCGCGCCCGGCTCCTTTTTCAGTCTTTGTGGATGTATTTATCAATTTTTTTAGACTTTCCAATGCTCAACTTTCATCCATATGTATTCTACTTAAAGATTGTTTTCTGTTTCAGTAATCCCTGCTTTTGTCTTTATTATTTATTTTCTTCTATTTTGTGAGGAGATTAGTTTGCTGTACTTTTCTAACTTTTTGAGACAGAACCTTAGGCTATTGGTCTTTCTTTTCTAGTATATATATTTAAGACTAAATTTCTCTCTTGGCACATCTTTACGTTACTCACAAGTTTTAATATGTAACATTATCACTGTCATTAAATTAAAAATATACTCTAACTTCCAGGTTAAATATAATTTGTTTTTTTGACACATGGTTTATTTAGAAATGAATTCCTTATTCTCCAAACACTTGGGAGTTTTCTTAGTAATCTTTTGCTACTGTTGATGTCTAGCTTAATGGCATACACTATAGTGAACATTTATTTCTACCGATTATCATTATAATAGCTAAATGACATAAACCTTATTTAGCTGTGTGCACTGTTATTTTATAACCATTATTAATGGTAGTGGCTCTTTTACTAGAATTAAATGAATACCATTATTCTCTGTATCTGCAACTTACTGCTTATTATTTAAAAGTATCGGGCTGGGGTTGTGGCTCGCCTAGCATGTGTGTGACCTGGGTTCGATCCTTGGCACCAAGTAAGAATAAAGGCACTGTGTACAACTAAAACAAATATATATATATATGTGTGTGTGTGTGTGTGTGTGTGTGTGTGTGTATGTATATATATATATATATATATTTTTTTTTTTTAAGTATCACTGTGTCTATGATGTAGAGTTTCAGTAGTGGTGTATTCATACACCATTTGGAAAACTTCAACTTTCATTTAAAAAGTTAATCATTTAAATCAGACGATTTATTCTATTGTCTTTGCTATTCCTATGTCCCTTGCTTCCCTTCATTCCCTTTTGTCTAATCCACTGAACTTTCATTCTTCCTCTCCCACCCTTTTTGCCCCTTGTTGTATGTTAGCATCTGCATATCAGAGAACAATGGTCTCCAGATTTACTGGCAAAAGTCATAAATTCATTCTTCTTTATGGCTGAGTAATATTCCATTGTGTATGTATAGCACAATTTCTTTATCCATTTATCTGTTGAAGGGCACCTAAGTTGGTTTCATAGCTTAGCTATTGAGAATTGAGCTGCAATAAATATTGATGGCTGTGTAGTACAATGATTTTAAGTCCTTTGGGTATATACTGAGCAGTGAAACTACACATCATGTACAACCACAAGAATGAGATCCTAATTAGAATGAGTTATACTCCATGTATGTATTATATGTCAAAATGCACACTACTGTCATGTATATCTGAAAAGAACAAATTTTAAAAAGTCTAAAAATATGTACAATATGAGAAAATACTAAAAAATAAAAATTAAGGTTTTAACAGAAAAAAAGTATCACTTTGTCTAAATTTATCTTTTATAATTTGGAATTATAATAGTTTTAAAAACACTTCATCTTTTTCTACTTTTATTTTGAAGGAGGAGAAGTTTACTTAAGTGACCTGGAGAATGCCATGCAAAATATGGGGATAGAACTCATGTCTAGAGAACAACTGGAGCTAAAGAAATTGCTTCCAATTAATGGTGGGCATTTCAAATATTAGAATAGCTTTGAAAAGAGAGTTTATATTACCTACAAGGGAGTTAGTGTCAAAGGAGTATTCCACATTACAAGTATAAGTAGGAATTATGATTATGCTCTTAAAAATTTGTATTATCCAGTAGTCTGTTTATTGTAGACTATTTATAATGTGGAGATAATAATAAGTATCCATAATCTCAAATGTAGCCATTTTTAATATGTAGAAATATGTAAGTTGTCACATAAACACAGGACAGTGAATCATAAATCTTTCCATCAGAGATAAGGAATATTAATGTTTACCTTTTATACCATTGAGATATATTTAATTGAGACCTGTAGAAAATAAATAAAAGAAGGAAGGGAGATGTATAGGTATAATAGTAGACGTAATAAGGGGTTGGGTTGAAAGGAATGCAAGAGATGGAAGTATTTTTGTTTTAGCCTATTTGGTATATTAATAATTGTCTCAGGTAATTAACAGATTTGCTTTATTAACAAATATTTTATTATTTTTATTTTTCATTTTTAGAAGATAAAATTTTAAGAACAAATTATTTTATGGTTTGCATTTATAAACTTAAAGATTTTTGTATTACTTTAGCATAGGTTTTTATCCATGACCTAAAATATGTATTTTCTTACAGCTAATGGGAAAATATATGAGTAGGTTGCTGAAATGTGTGAAAGCTATGAAAGATGAAATTCAAGTTGAGAAGGCCTATTAGTTGAAGTACTATTTTTTGCTTTTGTGTTTTCTTTGCCATTAAATTTGCTTCCTGTCAATCACATATATATATATATTCCCATAATTAATTTATTATATATACATGTCCATATTGATTAAGTAATCTGTGTTTTATTTTTCAAAGATTTTCTAATTGTCTTGGAATTATTTCAATTTGAGTAGTGGAAACAATAAAAATAGGCCTAGATTATCAAAATTTGAAAGAAGATAGTATAACTTTTTAAATTCAGTGACCAAATGAATCCTACTATTTGTATATTTGTGTTAAAAATTGTTAGATTTGCCATCTTGCTGCTATAAAAGACTTCAGTGGTTTATCAACTCTCCTTCAACATGTAGATTCTTATAAGTTTATTTTCAATATTGGATGTAAGTGAATAGGTTCATTTTAGTTCATTACTTCTCTTCTTTAAATATTTAATGTCTCTTTATTGGGCTTTCTTTATTGATGAAATTTATAATTGTATTAACATTTATAATATATTGGCTTTTATTTCAATTTATTCTCCTGTCTTTTGTAGGATTGGAAGTTGAGGCTTATGATCTTGATGATATACTTGGAAACATGGTGCTCAAACTCATACCTGAAGAACTTAATGATCTAACCCCAAATCTACCAGTTAATGGTAAGTGACTTATAGCATTTTGCCCTCAGTAGAATTTGATTTGAGGCTAATGCTTTTTATAGCACCTATTTAGTTGAGATAAGAATAATTTTCCTCTTGATATATTAACCTTAAGTTGATACTTTTCTCACCTTTCATTCATTCATTTATATAAAATTTTTTGCTGAGCACTCTTAAAAACCATATCTAGCTGGGCACGGTGGCACACGCCTGTAATCCCAGCACTTTGGGAGGCTGAGGCAGGAGGATCGTGAGTTCAAAGCCAGCCTCAGCAATGATGAGGCACTTATCAACTCAGTGAGACCCTGTCTCTAAATAAAATACAAAAAAGGGCTGGGGATGTGGCCCAGTGGTCGAGTGCCCCTGAGTTCAATCCCTGGTACCACATACACACACACAAAAAAAAACCAACAACAACAAAAAAAAAACCATATCTAGTATCGGATAGTACAGAAGTAGAGCATTTTTAGCATCACAAAAAGGTCTTTTGAACAGTATTACTTTAGATCAACCAATACAAGTCAAAGTCAAGGCCTATACTAGTTTAAGATCATCTAGAACTAGAACTGCCTATTGGAATAAAAATCAACATGCTGGGGGATGGGGCTATAGCTCAGTGGGGGAGTGCCTGCTTCACACTTGTGAGGCACTGGGTTCGATCCTCAGCACCACATAAAAATAAACAAACAAAGATATGTGTCCATCTACAACTAAAAAAATTTTTTTAAAAAATCAACATGCTTCAGTGGAAAAGAATTCAGTCTTGTGAATATATCCATCATGCAATAAAATATTACTAGATAGGTATAAAAAATAGTAAAGCGTGTGTTATAGTCAAATAAAAAAGATGAATCAATAGATCAATCAGTCATTATGCCTAACTGAATATGGCATTAGTAGATACTTTTAAGCAACTGTTTTTATGTTTAAGGACTTAAAGGAAAATAAAAGAGCAACATTTTCCACTTTTAATTGAGTGCTGTTCTTTAGGAAATTTAATCACTAATACTTCTAACCTGCCGCCAACATGCTGAATACATGCCTACATTCAGGGGAAAAAAAAGAACAACTAGATAGTCATGTGTGCTTGTAGTACTGCATTAGCAGCTTATGGGGCACTAGTAACTGCCAAGAGAACAGGGGTATGGAATTGATAACTATTGCTTGATCATCTTCAAGCTGGAATTGATAATTGTATGTGTGTTGAGTCCATTTGAGCTTCTATAAAAAATACATGTTAATCAGCTTTTCATCACAGTGACAAAGATACTTGACAAGAACAACTTAGAGGAGGAAAATTTTATTTTGACTCACAGTTTCAGAAGTCTCAATCCATGGTCATCCAATTCCATTGCTCTGAGATTGATATGAGACAGCTCATGGCACCCAGGAAGCAAGTGTGTGTGTGGGGGGGGTGAGTGTGTGTGCAGATAGAGCCAAGAGCTAGAAACAAGGTATAATCCCTAAGGTCAAACCTCTAGTGATCTACTTCCTCCAGCCATGCCCCGTCTGCCAATAGTTACCACTCAGTAATCCATTCATTTAATCTATGAACTGGATTAATCTACTAATCAGGTCACACCTCTCATAATCTTCTTATTTCACCTCTGAACATTTCTACATTGCCTGATACATGAACTTCTGGAAGAACACCTTATAGCCAAACCACAATAATACCTTAAACTGGGTAATTTGCAGATAATAAAAATTTGTTTCTCATGATTCTAGAGGTTAGGAAGTCTAAGATCAAGACCCCAAAAGATTTTGTGTCTGGTAAGGACTTGTTCTCTATTTACTACTGTATCCTTACATGGCAGAAAGGGTCAAAGAGTCCACCTTGCTCTCTCAGAAGTACAGCTCCTTTATCAGAAAAATAATTCCAACCTTGAAGTTATTTTTTGTTTTTGTTTTTGTTCTGTGGTGCTGGAGATTTAACCCAAGGCCTTGTGCATGCTAAGCTATCACTCTACCACTGAGATACACTCCAGGCCCCCTTGAATGTGGAGCTCTCATGACCTAATTGCCTCCCAAAGACCCTACCTTTTAATACCATCACCTTGGGGGTTAACTATTAAAGATTATATTATCAAATAATATTAATATGAATTATAATTCTTCCCAGTGCCAAACTTTATTCATTATTCCAACATAAGAATTTGTGGGGACATCAACATTCAGACCATAGAAATGTGCATGAACGCCATTTTCATTATTCAAAATAATTTAATAATTGTTAAATTATCTAACATTTCTAATTTTTTGAAAGGATAATTGATGGATACAAATGATTTACAAAATATTTTGGGAAGCTTGGGGGAAAACCTTATCAGTAATTTCTAGAAGCTGCTGAAAATGTTGCTAGTTACTAAAGAGATATATAGGATCCCCATGAGATTTTCACAGGAACTTAATTTTGTCAATTTTCAGAGTGACATACATATCTTCTAGTTTATATAAAACTATTTCACACATTTTAGATTTAGTTCATCTTATAAAATCTCAGCTATTACAACCTGTCATTAGGGCTAAGGAAAGGCCTTAAAGTCCCCAATAGACCTCAAGAAGACTGTATAAATGTGATATATTAAAAATTATATTATATCATATTAATATGAATTATAATTCTTCCCAGTGCCAAACTTTATTCATTACTCAAAGAATACAAATAAACACAAGAAATGAATGAAATTTTCTTCATTTGGAAAAACCTGAATCACCTGGTAAGACACTGCTCCTCAAAGTGCCCTTTTTTTCCCTGAATTACAGTGTGTTTTTGTTTCAGATTTAATTCTGAGCTTTATATGTGGAGATACTGATCACACAAAGAGGGCCAGTTTGATTAGGGAACATTTTGATTATGCTCTTCTAAATTTGTGAATTTTCAATAGATGCTTCCTTCTTTCCAAGTCTTTTTTTTTTTTTTTTTTTTTGGTACAGGTGATTGAACCCAGGGTGCTTAACCACTCAGCTATATCCCCAGACTTTTTTTTATTTTTTATAAAAACCTTGAGACAGGTTCTTGCCAAATTGCTTAAGACCCTACTAAGTTGCCGAGGCTGGCTTTGAACTCACCATCCTTCTGCCTTGGTCTCCTAAATTGCTGGGATTACCGGCATGCACCACAATGGCTTGTCCTGGATAGGGCAATTTAATTTTATTAAGTTGTCAATACTACCCAAAGCAATCTACAGACAAAGAAATACCTATCAAAATTCCAGTGGCCATTTTTTTCCCAAAAATGGAAAAGGTACTTCTCAAATTAATATGGAATTGTGGTGGTGGGGGAGCCCACTGAGTATCCAAAATGTTCTTGAGAAAGAAGTATGAAGTTGAAGAACACATTTTCCAATTTCAAACTTACCTTCAAGAGCCACAGTAATTAAAACGTATGTGGTGTGAGATACATATCCTTATGATAGATGAATATATCAGCAATGGAATAGAATTGAGAGTCTAGATAAAACTATACACAATAACCAATTGATTTTCATAAATGTTAAGTCCATTCAACAGGAGAAGAATAGTCTCTTCAACAGGTAATGCTGAGACAACTGTATTTTCACATGCGAGGGAATGAAGTTGTATATCTACCTCAGACCATATATAAAAATTAACTCAAAATAGATCAATGACCTAACTATAAGAGCTAAAACCATAAAACTCTTAGGAGAAAACATAGAGTTAAAAGAAAATTCTTGACTTTGGATTTTGTAATAGATTTTTAGATGTGATACCCAAAAGTAAAGAAAGAAAACAGATAATTTGTACTTCATCAAGATCAAAAGTTTTGTGCATTATCAAGAAAGACATCCCAGGTCAGTCCTGCTGACCTCCACTTGAGTGTGGCCAGGCTCACGTCAGTCCCGCTGACCTCTGCCTGAGCGCAGGTGACACAAGGACAGCCCCACTGAACTCTGCTTAAGTGCAGGCAGGCCTAGGACAGCCCCGAGGACCTCCACTTGAGTGCAGCCAGGCTCAGGTCAGTTCCACTGACTTCTGCTTGAGTGTGGCCAGGCTCAGGTCAGTCCCACCAACCTCTGCCTGAGCCCAGGTCATCCCAGCCCCCACCTGCTGGGCTCAGGCAGGCCTAGGACAGCTTCACTGACCTCTGCTCAGAGGACTGCCCCTTTCAACCATCAGACCACCACAGGAGCTCAGATTCAACCAGTTTGGGCCACACCAACCTGCATGGGACCCAGCCTTAGGGTAGGTCCAGAGTCCACTACCCCACCCCCACCTGGGAGCACAAGCCTAACCCACTTCCATCTTACGACACTGCAGACATAGCCATAGCCTTCCCCACGCAGTAGCCCCTACCTTTTGACAACAGACAGGTCCTAAAAGCAGATGCATCTCAGAGCAGGCATCCAAAGACATTATAAAGCCCATGCTTTTAGCCCCATCTCTGGAAGACATTGCATTCATCTTGGGGCACCTTCACTGTTATCTTGAGTTACCTCTGATACTGCTGACACCACCTTTAGTTGCAGTAGCATACATCGAGGGACACCTGCAGGTTCTGAAAGCCCAACACTAAGGTTAGGCACAGAAAACCTACATGGATATTACAAGAATATAGGGTAGAAACTGTAATATCTCAGATCTACACTGCAAGAAAGGAAGGCAAATAGACAACATGAAAAAACAAGGGAGGAAAGTGCCCCAAACAAACCAGGATACTACAATAACAGAACCCATGATTAGCAAAGTTGATGTAATGTCGGAGAAGGAGTTCGGAAGGTTCATAATTAAAATAATCTGTGAATTAAAGAATGACCTAAATGAGCAAATACAGGCAAGAATTGATCACTACAACAAAGATATAAGAGAGCAAATACAGGTAGCAAAAGATTACTTCAAAGAAGAGAAACTCTGAAAAAAAATCAGAAATCCTTGAAATGAAGGAAACAATTAACCAAATAAAAAACACAATAGAAAGCATCACCAACAGACTAGATCAACTGGAAAAAAGAACTTCAGATAATGAAAACAAAGTATATAATCTTGAAAATAAAGTTGACCACACGGTGAAGATACTAAAAAACCATGAACAGAACATCCAAGAATTATGGAAAAGCAGCAAAAGACCAAATCTAAAAGTAATTGGGATAGAGGAAGGCACAGAGTTTCAAACCAAAGGAATACACAATCTCTTCAATGAGATAATATCAGAAAATTTCCCAAGCATGAAGAATGAATTGGAAAACCAAATAAAAGAGGTTTACAGGACATCAAATGTACAAAATTACAACAGATCTTCACCAAGACACATTATAATGAAAATGCTTAGCATACAGAATAAGGATAGAATCTTAAAGGCTGCAAGAGAGAGGAATCAGATCACATTTAGGGGGAAACCAATTCATATCATAGGAGATTTTTCAACTCAGACACTCAAAGCCAGGAGATCATGGAACAACATGTACCAAGCTCTGAAAGAAAAGGGATGCCAACCAAGAATCTTATATCCAGCAAGATTAAGCTTTAGATTTGAGGATGAAATAGAAACCTTCCATGATAAACAAAAGTAAAAAGAATTTACAACTAAGCCGGGCGCGGTGGCGCACACCTGTAATCCTAGCACTTTGGGAGGCTGAGTCAGGAGGATCACGAGTTCAAAGCCAGCCTCAGCAATGGTGAGGCACTTAGCAACTCAGTGAGACCCTGTCTCTAATAAAATACAAAAAAGGTCTGGGGATGTGGCCCAGTGGTCTAGTGCCGCTGAGTTCAATCCCCGGTACCAAAAAAAAAAAAAAAAGAATTTACAACTAGAAAGCCAGCACTACAGAACATCCTTGGCAAAATATTCCATGAAGAGGAAATGAAAAACAATGATGAAAATCAGCAGAGGGAAGTATTACACTAAAGGAAAAACCAATCAGAGGAAAAACCATGTCAGGTTAAATACCAAAAATAAACAAAAATGGCTGGGAATACAAATCATGTCTCAATAATAGCTCTGATTGTTAATGGCCTAAACTCACCAATCAAAAGACATAGACTAGCAGATTGGATCAAAAAAAACAGACCCAACAATATGCTGCCTCCAAGAGACTCATCTCATAGGAAAAGACATCCACAGGTTGAAGGTGAAAGGTTGGACTGAGGAAACAAGCAGGGGTTTCCATCCTCATATCAAATAAAGTAGACTTCAAGCTAAAATCAATCAAAAGGGATTAAGAAGGACACTACATACTGCTCAAGGGAATCATACGCCAACAAGACTTAACAATTATAAATATATATGCCCCAAACAATGGAGCATCCATGTTCATCAAACAAACTCAAGTTAAAGAGTCAAATTGACCACAACACAATAATTCTTGGTGACTTTAACACACCCATTTCACCACTGGATAGATCTTCCAAACAAAAGCTGAACAAAGAAACTATAGAACTCAAAAATACAATAATCAACTTAGACTTAACTGATTTATATAGAATATTTCATCCTTCTATGAGCGAATACACTTTCTTCTCAGCAGCACATGGATCCTTCTCTAAAATAGACCATATACTGTGCCACAAAACAACTCTTAGCAAATATAAAAAAATAGAGATACTACCCTGCATTCTATCAGACCATAATAGAATGAAATTAGAAATCAATGATAAAATAAGAAATAAAAGCTACTCCAACATCTGGAGACTAACTAATATGCTACTGAATGAACAATGGGTTGCAGATGACATCAAAGAGGAGATTAAAACATTCTTAGAGGTGGGGCTGGGATTGTGGCTCAGCAGTAGAGCACTCGCCTAGCACGTGCGCAGGCGGGTTCCATCCTCAGCACCACGTACAAATAAACGCATTGTGTACAACTAAAGCAAATAAATAAATATTTTAAAAAACATTCTTAGAGGTGAATGAGGACACAGACACAAAATATCAAAATCTCTGGGACACTATGAAGGTGGTTCTAAGAGGAAAGTTCATTGCATTGAGTTCATTCCTCAAGAGAAGAAAAAGTCAACAAATAAATGACTTAACATTACATCTCAAAGCTCTAAACAAAAAAGAACAATCCAACACCAAAAGTGGTAGAAGACAGGACGCTACCGGCTGGCGTAGGGCTTAGGGAGGTGTGTTTGCGGGCTGCGGATCATGCTGAGCGGAGCACGCTGCAGGGTCGCCTCAATGCTGTGGAGGAGGTGCCTCCGCACAACTGGGTCGCTGTCCTTGGCAGGTCAGAGTGAGAAGGCGAAAGAGCCGTCCAGCACTTTCGATCAGGCACTGCTGGAGTTCCTAGTGTGTCCGCTCTCCAAGAAGCCACTCAGATATGAAGCCTCAACAAATGAATTGATTAACGAAGAGTTGGGAATAGCTTATCCAATCATTGATGGGATTCCTAATATGATACCACAAGCAGCTAGGACAATACATCAAAATAAGAAACAAGAAGAAATGAGCAGCACTAGCTTATAATTTTTTAAAAACACCAATTAAATTTTCTTAGTAATATATACCTTTTAAAACAAGGTGGTGGGTAATAAGTGGGGAAGAAGAATGTTTCTTTCTCTGCCAACGTTGACTGTTCTGGTTCCACTGATCTCTTTAGCAGGATTGTTCTACTCTGCCTCTGTGGAAGAAAACTTCCCACAGGGCTGTACAAGTACCGCTAGCCTTTGCTTTTATAGTTTGCTTTTTCCGATTACCATACCAGTGTATGTGTTCTTTCACCTTTGGACTTGGATGGGTATTAAACTATTTAGGCATAATTAATACAACCATAGCCAAGATGGTAAATATATTGATGATAGGTCTTAGGTATATATCTCTGAAAGCTCAATTAGATGCAAATACTGGAGATCCATTTAGCTTGCAAGAAAGTTGTTTTGCCTTGCTTCTCTTGGGCTTAGGACTGTGGGAGGTTTAAACTGCATAAGCTCCTTTGTACTTTTGTTCTGCCCTTGTTTTTTGAAGATTCTGACTTGTAACTGCTGAATCAGAAGAAACATTTCAACATGTCTTTCTTGATAGAGATTAAGACCCCTATTTATCTGAGGACCGTTTCTTAGCTTATTAATATAAAAATTTTAGTCATTTGGAATTTATTTGTTTAACTTCAGGGTCAGTGGTAAAGCCACATCCACATTAGGATGACTCAGTTAATCCCAAAGAAGCTTTGGAAAGTTGTAGAGAAATGCATTTGAACTAGTGTGATATAAAACTGTACTAAAAGAAAATGGAAATTTCATGTACTTAAAAAAAATTCTGAGTTCATAAAATTAACTTAATCTTTTTGGTTTCAAATGTTTATGTGAATAAAATAAGAAGTTGTCTGAAGGAGCCTATAATCAAGGAGATAACTAAAGATTGCGGTTAGCTGAGAGCCATAAAAGATGTTCTAGTTTCCACCTGATATTAATACATTATTCAAAGAATCTTTGTATGCCCGTGAACACTGCGTGACACACCTGTAAGCTTGAGCTGTAAGCACGTGTCCTTGTTAAAGCTATATGTATATAACTGGGTGAGGTTCATTAGTGTGTGTGGGGAAGAAGAAGGTGGTGGTTGGAGTTAGAGCATTTGGAGTGATTGCTGGAGCTGGAGAGAGAAGAAGAATAAAAGACCTTTTTTCATTTTCATCCTGCCTCCGAATTTTCCTGTGGCGTTCGCTGCTCCAAGCGACTTCCGCTTCAGGCAGCGACAGGTGGTGGCCTGTACGGGGAATTCGGCGGCCAGGTAAGAAAAAAGAAAATTTAAAAAGATGGGAGCAAATATAACAAAAAGTCGGTTTATAAAAGCCATGAATGAAATTTTTGATATTGAGAACTCAGATAGTGAGAAAAGTGAACAAGAAAGCATATCCTCTGATTCAGTTGAGACCAGCAAGGAGAGTAGGAATGTAAATTCAAAAGTAAGATCTGCAAAAGCCATCAGAAGCTTAATAAAATTAGCTGAGGAGTATGTACTCTCCTTAGAAGCTGAAACTCAGGATACTAGTGAAAGTAATAATAGTAACAAGGAGCCAAACCATGAAAGTACGGTCTCCTCCACTGAGCCGGTTAGGAATTATGAAGCTAGTAATGAAGAGGAATCAAAAAGCAATTCGGAGAGCACAGTCTCCAATAAAAAGAACAAAAAGAAATTAAAAAAGAGAAAAGACCGTCAAATAGAGGAACCACTAGTGCCCTCTGCTCCTTCATGGATAGAATCCCTAACAGAAACAATAAAGAGTATTGATCAGAGTGTAAGTGCCCTTGAAGTAGAAATTGGCGGCCTTTCTGAGCGCTTATATGCTCTCGAACAACATAGACCGCAGGAGCACCTAGAACTGCCAGTATTTCAAAATGAAGAGGGACAAAGGTATCACGAGTTCCTAGACTTTAAACAATAAAGAATTTTGAAGAGGCAGTAATGACTTATGGGCCTCAAGCTCCATTCACATTAAGTATGATAGAGTCACTTAACACCCTAATCTTAGCCCCCTCAGATTGGAAAAGTCTATGCAGAGCAGTACTAAGTGGGGGACAATACCTAATCTGGAAAACTCAATTCCAGGAACTTTGTTCAGAAATAGCAAAGAGAAATGCTGCAGCAGGTTTCCCTCAACGCAATATAGATATGCTCACAGGGGAGGGTCAGTTCGCCGAACTACAAAATCAGCTACAATACGATCCCGGTGTGTATGCCCAGATACACACTACAGCTGTGAAAGCCTGGAAGACAATCTCAGGCACAGGGGATCTGCAAGGCAGCCTATCAAAAGTTATACAAGGGCCTAACGAACCTTACGCTGATTTTGTAGATAGACTCTTAAAAACAACATCTAGAGTTTTTGGCGAAGTCGAGCAAGCTATGCCTCTAGTTATCCAATTAGCATACGAGAACGCTAATAAATATTGCCAGGATGCAATAAGGCCGTGGAGAAGTAAAAAAGACTTATCAATTTATATCAGACTGTGCAAAGACATTAACGAGGCTGTTATCACAGGCAACGTAATTGCTGCAGTGATGAAAAATTCCTCCCCTCAAAATTCCCAAAGGATTCAACCTAGAACAGGATATTACAGACAAAATTATTCTAATCAACCAAGATATGCTAAGCAATATCCCCCAAGGGTAATAAAATCAAATTCATACCGTGCTCCAGGCCGATGCCCCAGGTGCAAAAAGGGTATACATTGGGCCAATCAATGCCATTCTAGATATGATATATATGGAAATGATTTATCAAGGATTTCAAAAAACGGGGCACGGGGCCCAATGCCCCGGGGCCCACAAATGTACGAGGCACTAGAGGAGGAAGGCCCTCAGATTCAAATGATTCCTCGTCACAGTCCCTCCTACCCAATAACTCCCTTATCAGAGGGACAAGAGGAAGTGCAGGATTAGATCTCTGTTCTACTGCCCGGATGGTCCTGACACCTGAAATGGGGGTTCAGCTGATTCCTACGGGAATCAGGGGACCTCTCCCTTCAGGAACTGTGGGACTAATCCTTGGGCGTAGTTCCAAAAGTTTATTAGGCTTTAATGTTATACCAGGGGTTATTGATTCAGATTATAATGGAGAGATTAAAATAATGCTAAGTACACACAGGGGCATCATCTCCGTAAATCAAGGAGACAGAATCACACAGCTGCTCCTCATTCCCAGTCTCCATAATTCTTTTAAAAGCATGCCACAAAATAGAAATAGCAGAGCATTCGGTTCCACTGGTTCAGGGCCTATGGCTTTCTGGGTCCAGGACTGTTCACGGAGGCCTATGTGCAAATTAAAAATTCAAGGTATAGAGATGGAGGGGCTGATTGATACAGGAGCTGACTCTTCCATCATAAATCTACAACAATGGCCTAAGCACTGGCCTCTACAGAAAGCCTCAACCAGTTTAAGAGGCTTGGGATACAGTAATACCCCAGCTCAAAGTGCTGTAATCTTAAATTGGCAAGACAATGAAGGCCATACAGGAACATTCAAACCCTATGTTTTAAACAGCTTGCCAGTTACCCTATGGGGAAGAGATATCTTACATCAAATGGGGCTACACCTAGCGACCCAGCCTGCAGTTGTTAAGAATAAAAATCCTAATCATAATAAAAAAGGCAAAGGACATTTTTTCTACGGGCCACTGAGAAAACAATTTTAAAAATACCATGGCTCTCTAATAAGCCAGTTTGGGTCCCTCAGTGGCCCCTATCCAAAGAAAAATTGCAAGCGGCCCATCAATTAGTTAAAGAATAATTAGAAGCAGGACACATAGAGCCTTCCACCTCTCCCTGGAATTCTCCCATATTTGTAATTAAGAAAAAATCAGGAAAATGGAGACTATTACAAGATCTAAGACAAATTAACAAAACAATGCAAATTATGGGCCCTACTCAACCTGGACTTCCTAATCCTGTAGCTATTCCAAAAAACTATTACCTTATAACCCTTGATATAAAGGACTGTTTCTTATCCATTCCCCTACATCCTCTGGATGCCCCCAGGTTTGCTTTTTCAATTCCTTTTATTAATAATAATGGCCCTGATAAAAGATATCAATGGAAAGTATTGCCGCAGGGAATGGCAAATAGCCCTACACTGTGCCAACTATATGTGGACAGAGCTATACAGCCCATTAAAAACAAATATCAAGACCTCATGTGTCTACACTACATGGACAATGTTTTATTAGCTCACCCTAATCAACAAATCTTATTTAATATATTTAGTGAAATAAAAAAAATCTAAAAAAATATGGATTATATATAGCAGAAGAAAAAGTTCAAAGCAGATCACCTATACTATATTTAGGCTTTAAAATCATGGATACTTTTGTTAAACCCCCCAAAATTCTAATAAGTAAAGAACATTTGACCACCCTCAATGATTTCCAAAAATTACTGGGTGACATTAATTGGCTTCACCCTACAATAAGCCTCACTACTGGACAATTAAAACCCTTATTTGACATCCTTCGTGGGAACCCTGACCCATCCTCACCTCGAACATTAACTCCTGAGGCCAGGAGAGCTCTAAAATTAGTAGAACAGGCCATTGAAAAATCCCATTGTGATAGATTTGATTTTGCACAACCACTAATATTGATTATTATTCCTTCACAATATACTCCAACAGGAGTATTTTGGCAACAGGGACCTATATTATGGATACATTTGCCTGTCTCTCCTAAAAGTACAATTGAGTCTTATACCTCCATGGTGGCTAAACTTATTCTTCAAGGACTTAAAACCTCTACTAAAATATTTGGAATTCATCCCGCTACTTTTATTACTCCTTATTCATCGTCACAGGTTGAATATTTGTGCTTCAATGATAATGATTGGGCTATAGCTAGATGCTCTACTTCTGCAAATTTTGACAATCATATTCCTAAATCTCCTATACTGTCCTTTTGTATCAATCATCCTATCCTATTCCCACAGGTAATAAAAAATCAACCCATTCCTAAAGCATTTAATGTATTTACAGATGGATCCTCTAACGGTACTGCTGCAGTAGTCACTCAAAATGAAAAAATGATTCATATCACTAATCAAAAATCAGCTCAATTAGTGGAACTCGAAGCTATAATAATAGCTCTGGAGAATTTTAAAGAACAGCCTATTAATATTTTTTCAGACAGCCATTATATTGTACATGCTGTCCCAAAATTGGAGCTAGCAGGTCCAATAGCACCACATACTCCAGCTTTTAAATTGTTTTCTCAAATCCAAAATCTCCTATGGCAACAAAAAGAACCTTTATTTATAGGTCACATAAGAGCTCACACTAATCTGCCTGGTCCTCTCCATGAAGGTAATCAAAAAGCTGATGCCCTCACTAAAACAATATTTATATTTACTACAGTACAGCAAGCTACTTTATTTCATTCCCAGTTCCACGTTAACAGCACTACCTTAAGACAAAAATTTAAAATCACAAAAGAACAAGCTCGTAGAATTGTAAAAGAATGTCCATCTTGTGTAACACTTTTGCCCAATCCACATTATGGGGTTAACCCACGAGGTTTGATGCCCAATCATTTGTGGCAGATGGATGTCACACATGAGCCAAGTTTTGGAAAATTACGATTTATTCATGTCACCATAGATACATGCTCAGGCATGATTTTTGCTTCTTTACATTCCGGAGAAAAAGTTAAAGATACTATATCTCATTGTCTGCAAGCTTTTGCTGCATTGGGCATCCCCAAAATGCTTAAAACAGATAATGGCCCTGCATATACATCCACATCCTTCAAACAATTTTGTACAAAGTTCAATATTATCCACAAAACAGGTATCGCTTATAATCCTCAGGGACAAGGAATAATTGAAAGAGCAAATCGGACACTTAAAAATATGTTACTAAAGCAAAAAGATGGAAACTGGAAAAATCCTAAGGACAGATTGGCAGTTGCCCTGTTTACCCTAAATTTCTTAACTTTAGATTCTAATGGACATTTGGCTGGAGATAGACACTGGAACCCACACCAACAACATAAACCTTTGGTTTACTGGAAGGATGTTCTCTCAGGTACATGGAAGGGTCCAGACCCAGTATTAATTTGGGGGAGAGGATCTGTTTGTGTTTTTCCAAAGCACGAATCCTCTCCAATATGGATACCATCTAGATTGATAAAGCAGGTACAAAGTCAAAAGGATCAAGACGAAGTTATTGAGGAGTCTAGATTGAATAAACAAGTACAAAATCAAGAGGACCAAAATGAAGGTATGGAGTGATTCCCTTAAAAGAGTCCTCCATTAAATTTACAACTTAAATTTCATTCTTCCCGGCCGGGACAAGAAGATCTCTCTTCAGTGTATACACAATTGTACTTTTTTTTTCTCTTTTATATATGTCTTTATGTCTGTGCATTTGTCTAAATTTCATGTTAATGTGATGTCACAAATATATGTTTATATGTGCGTCTGTCTAGTGTGACGTCACAAATAATTAAGCGCTTAAAAAAAAAAAGGTAGATAGATATAGATCCAAATAACAAATAACGTTAATTCATTTAAGCTTAGAATATTCTAATTTGATAATCAATAGATAGATAGATAGATAAATAGATATTTATATAAGTTCAGAATATTTTAATTAGATAATCAATTATAATGATAATCAATTTTGACTTATAGTTGTCTCCGGGACTTCTCTTCAGCTGTGAATATGTTTAATGTTGTATAACCTGATATTTTGGTGTTCCGACAGAGGATCATTTATTTGTTATTAACTTCATTTGTTTAATAGCTGATTAATTTGAATTATTTCAACAGGTATAGGATTGCTGTGTATATAGAGACTCGAGGATTCCAGCTAACAAATTATTTTTCCAAAATGCCTTTAGCTTTTCTTTATCTTTAATGCAGTAAACACCCTCAGTTTCTCTTTGATTATTTCTGAATGTGATATTTTGCCAGCTTATGTTTGTGGGAGCTTAAGCAGCAATGTGTGTGAGCAGAGATCAACTTTTATTTTCTACTCTAATAATTCTTTTTTTAGTTTGACAGCTCACCTTTTGATCTCAGTGCTGGAATAGCACTGCCTTTCCCTTAATAATGGATGCTTGAGTTTTTAGGTAGCGGGCCCTGAAGATTTGCCGGTGGAAATGTCTAGACATAAAAAAGACGGCTGCTGCTACAACTGCAGGGACCGCGGTCGCTGCAAGCATCCCTGCTGCTCAAGCATCAAACAACCTAACCAGCTGTGTGGCCTCTGCTCTGCATGCATGGGGCCTCCTGAATCTATGTGTTATAACTTATGGACATTTTGATTTTCCATTATTTTGGGACATTACGGGACAATGCCTTGCGGGTATTTGTCTAAGAGAACTCATTGTGTTACTTGATGAAACTAAGGGCAGCTGATTCGCTTAAAGAACTTGATACAATATGGAAACTTGGCTCGTCAGCAGTAGGCTTATCACCTTAAAGCCGCAGCATCTCTTAAAAATTGGATGGCTGTTAGTCAACACACAGTCGATCCTGAAGGGCTCTATTGGATGGCTGGTTAGCCTATGATGGGTAAGATCCCCAGAAGGGGACAACCTAAGACACGGCACAGTCACACGGGACAGTCTAATGTGGCCGGCATGTCAACCTAAGCCAGGAGTCAGGACAGCCTAGACTCCCATGACGGGTAAGAATGTCGGTTGCACATGGACGTCCTAGAACATCCCCTCTTTTAAAACTAAAAGGGGGAAATGAAGGAGCCTATAATCAAGGAGATAGCTAAAGATTGCGGTTAGCTGAGAGCCATAAAAGATGTTCTAGTTTCCACCTGATATTAATACATTATTCAAAGAATCTTTGTATGCCCGTGAACACTGCGTGACGCACCTGTAAGCTTGAGCTGTAAGCACGTGTCCTTGTTAAAGCTATATGTATATAACTGGGTGAGGTTCATTAGTGTGTGTGGGGAAGAAAAAGGTGGTGGTTGGAGTTAGAGCATTTGGAGTGATTGCTGGAGCTGGAGAGAGAAGAAGAATAAAAGACCTATTTTCATTTTCATCCTGCCTCCGAATTTTCCTGTGGCGTTCGCTGCTCCAAGCGACTTCCGCTTCAGGCAGTGACAGTTGTCATTTTCCCATTAAAAAAAAAAATGGTAGAAGACAGGAAATAATTAAAATCAGAGCTGAAATGAATGAAATTTAAGCAAAAGAAACAATTGAAAAAATTGACAAAACAAAAAGTTAGTTCTTTGAAAAAATAAATAAAATTAACAGACCCTTAGCCAGGCTAACAAAGAGAAGGAGAGAGAAAACTCAAATTACTAACATACACAATGAAAAAGGAAATATCACAACAGACACTACGGAAATACAGGAGATAATTAAAAATTATTTTGAAAACTTGTACTCCAATAAAATACAAAACATCAAAGGCAATGACAAATTTCTAGAGTTGTATGATTTGCCCAAATTGAAGCAGGATGATATACACAATTTAAACAGACCAATTTTAAGCCATGAAATAGAAGATGCCATCAGAAGCCTGCCAACCAAGAAAAGCCCAGGACCAGATGGATACACAACTGAGTTCTATAAGACCTTTGTAGAAGAACTAATACCAATACTCTTCAATTTATTTCAGGAAATAGAAAAAGAGGGAACACTTCCAAATTCATTCTATGAGGCCAGTATCACCCTGATCCCCAAACCAGGCAAAGACACATCAAAGAAAGAAAACTTCAAACCAATATCTCTAATGGACTTAGATGCAAAAATTCTCAATATAATTCTGGCAAATTGGATACAAAAACATATAAAAATATAGTGCACCACGATCAAGTGGGGTTCATTCCAGGGGTGCAAGGATGGTTCAACATATGGGAATCAATAAATGTAATTCATTACATTAATAGACTTAAAAATAAGAACCATATTATTATCTCAGTAGATGCAGAAAAAGCATTTGACAAAATACAGCACCCCTTCATGTTCAAAACACTAGAAAAACTAGGGATAACAGGAACATTTCTCAACATTGTAAAAGCTATCTATGCTAAGCCCCAGGCCAACATCATTCTAAATGGAGAAAAATTGATAGCATTTCTTCTAAAAACTGGAACAAGACAGGGATGCCCTGTTTTACCACTTCTATTTAACATAATACTTGAAACACTGGCCAGAGCAATAAGACAGATGAAAGAAATTAAAGGGATACAGATAGGTAAAGGAGAACTCAAATTATCACTATTCATTGATGATATGATTTTATACCTAGAAGACCCAAATATTTCCACCAGAAAACTTCTAGAACTCATAAATGAATTCAGCAAAGTAGCAGGATACAAAATCAACACCCATAAATCTAAGGCATTTCTATATATCAGTGACAAATCCTCTGAAAGGGAAATGAGAAAAACTACCCCATTTACAATAGCATCAAAAAAGAAAAGAAAAAAAAAAAGAAAAGAAAGAAAGTAAAATACTTGGGAATCAATTTAACAAAAGACATGAAAGACCTCTATAATAAAAACTACAGAACACTAAATAAAGAAATTATAGAAGACCTTAGAAGATGGAAAGATCTACTTTGCTCTTAGATAGGCAGAATTAATATTGTCAAAATACCCATACTACCAAAAGCGCTATACAGATTTAATGCAATTCCAATCAAAATCCCAATGACATTCCTCATAGAAATAGAAAAAACAGTCATGAAATTCATCTAGAAAAATAAGAGACCCAGAATAGCTAAAGCAATCCTTAGCAAGAAGAGTGAAGCAGTTGGCATCACTATACCAGAACTTAAATTATACTACAGAGCAATAGTAACAAAAACAGCATGTTATGGGCACCAAAATAGACTGGTAGACCAATATTACAGAATAGAGGACAGAGAGACTAACATATAATTTCAGTTATCTTATAATAGACAAAGGCGCCAAAAATGTACATTGGAGAAAAGATAGTCTCTTCAACAAATGGTGCTAGGAAAACTGGAAATCCATATGCAACAAAATGAAATTAAACTCCTATCTCTCACCATGCACAAAACTCAACTCAAAGTGGATCAAGGATCTCAGAATTAGACCAAAGACACTACACCTAATAGAAGAAAAAGTAAGCTCTAATCTCCAACATGTCAGATTAAGCCCCAAGTTCCTTAATAAGACTCTTGTAGTGCAAGAATTAATATCAAGAATCAATAAATGGGATATATTCAAACTAAAAAGCTTCTTCTCAGCAAAAGAAACCATCAGTGAGGTGAATAGAGAGCCTACTAATTGGGAACAAATTTTTACCACATGCACATCAGATAGAGTACTAATCTCTAGAATATATAAAGAACTCAAAAATCATAACACCAGAAAAACAATAACCCAATCAATAAATGGGCCAAGGAACTGAAAAGACACTTCTCAGAAGAAGATATACAGTCAATCAACAAATACATGAAAAAATGTTTAACATCTCTCGCTATTTGAGAAATGCAAATCAAAACCACTCTAAGATTTCATCTCACACTAGTCAGAATGGCAGCTATTAAGAACAAAAACAATAAATGTTGAAGAGGATGTAGGGGAAAATCACACTAATACATTGCTGGTGGGACTGCAAAATGATGCAGCCAATATGGAAAGCAGTATGGAGATTCCTTGGAAACCACCTTATGACCCAGCTATCCCACTCCTCAGTCTATACCCAAAGGACTTAAAAACAGCATACTACAGGGACACAGCCACATCAATGTTTATAGCAGCACAATTCACAATAACTAGGTTGTGGAACCAACCAAGATGCCCTTCAGTAGATGAATGGATAAAGAAAATGTGGTATGTATACACAATGGAGTATTACTCAGCAATAAGAGAGAACAAAATCATGGCATTCGCAGGTAAATGGATGAAGTTGGAGAATATAATGCTAAGTGAAGTTAGCCAATCCCAGAAAGCCAAATGCTGAATGTTTTCTCTGATATAAGGAGGCCAATTCACAGTGGGGTTGGGATGGGGAGCATAGGAGGATTAGAGGAACACTAGAATGGCCAATGGGGAGGGAGAGGGTGGGAGAGGACAAAAGGGTGGGAAAAAAAAGATGGTAGAATGAGATGGATCTCATTACCCTAAGTGCATGTATGAAGACATGAATGGTGTGAATATACTTTTTATAGAACCAGAGATATCTAAAATTGTGCTCTATAATATGAAATATAATGCATTCTGCTGTCATAACAACTTAAATAAATACATAAATAAGAAAAAAAGAAAATATTTGCAAATCCTTAGAATAAATAAATAAATAAATAAGAAAAAAAGAATGACATCCTACAGAAAGGGAGAAAATATTTGCAAATCATACAACTGATACTATTCTAATACTCAGAATACATGTGAAGAATTCCTACAACTCATCCAAAAAATTAAATCCAACTAATAATAATAATCTAACTCAATCTAATTATAAAATGGGCAAAAGACTAGAATAACTATTTCTCCCAAGAAGATATACAAATGACCAATGAAAATAGATGGTCATCATTAGTCATTTGGAAATGTAAATCAAAACGACAATGAGCTATCACTTCTTGCATACTAGGATGGCTAATAAGAAAAACAAAAGAAGGCAGAAAAAAAGTGTTGACCAGCATATGGAAAAATTGAAACACTCATACATTGCAGTGGGAATGTAAAATGTTGTAGCCAATGTGGAAAACAGCTTAGCAGTTCCTCAAACACCTAAACGTCAAGTTACCATAAGAACCAACAGTTCTACTCTTAGAAATTCTACCCCAAAGAATTGAAAACAAGAATGCAAACAGATACTGTTCACCAATATTCACTACAGTATTATTCACAGTAGCCAAAATATGAATAACCTAAGCACACATGTACAGATTAACAAATAAACAGAATGTGGTATATCCATACAATAGAACTGTGTTCGTCCAAAAAAGGAATAAAGTTGTGTGATACATGCTACAACATGGATGAACATGTTGTCAAAAAATTATGTCAAATGCAATAAGTCAGACACAAAAGGACAAATATTGAGTGATTCCCTTTATAAGAAATATATAAAAATAGGAAAGTAGAATATTATTCAGTATTAAAAGAGAATAAAATCATGGCATTTGCAGTAAATGGATGGAGCTGGAGAATATAGTGCTAAGTGAAATTAGCCAATCCAAAAAACCAAATGCCAAATGATTTCTCTGTTTTAAGGATGCTCATTCATAATATGCTGAAGGAGGTGGGGGTGGGAATGGGAGGATTAGATGAACTCTAGATAGGGCAAAAGGGAAAAGGGGAGGGAGGGGAAGGGAGAGAGGATAGGTGTAGGAAAGACGGTAGAATGCGATGGTCATCATTACCGTAAGTACATGTATGAAGACACAACTGATGTGACTCTACTTTGTGTACAGAGATATGAAAAATTGTGCTGTGTTTGTATAACATGAATTGTAATGCATTCTGTTGACATGTATAACAAATTAAAATTAAATTAAAAAAATAAAATAGGAAAATTCATAGAGACTGAACAGAGATTGAGAATACCAGGGAATGGAAAGAGGAAGGAGTGGCAACTATTCCTTAATGGTTAAAGTTAATGTCTGAGATGATGAAAAAGTTTTGGAAAGAGTGTTGATGCTTGTACAACATTGTGCATGTTATTAATGACACTGAATTTTACACTAGGAAAATGGTTAAGTAGAATGACAAATACTATGAATATATATAATACAATATTATTAGTACTAAGAATTGTGAACTGAAATATAAAATGTAAAGCTATAGAGCTTTTAGAAGAGTACTTTTGGAGAAAATATTTGGGATCTAGCAGAATTCTATTGATACTAAATAATAATCCATTAAAGGAAAAATGAATGTCTTCTAAATTAAAAAATTTTACTCTGAATGACCCTTTTGGAGATGATGAAGGGCAAATTGTAGAGTGGAAAAATGTTTGCAAATTGAATATTTGCCAAGGGACCCATAGCCAGCATATATACTATTTTTAATATGTGCATTTTTAGTTGTCAATGGACACAATACCTTTATTTTATTTATTTATTTTTATATGGTGCTGAGGATTGAACTCAGTGTCTCACATGTGCTAGGCAAGCACTCTACCACTGAGCCACAACCCCCAGCCCACATATATACCCTTAAGACTGAAAATCTTTTAAAAGCAATCCAATTAGAAAATGGGCAAAATACATAAACAGATATTTCACCAAAGACAATATACAGATGGAAACAGATTCATGGAAAGGTATTTACCATGATTTGCCACCAGGGAATTGACAAGTAAAACCATAGTAAGATATATCCCTGTAGTCCTATTAGAATGGTTAAAGTATAAAAATTGTGATATCAGATGCTGGTAAAGATTTGGAGGGAAAAATCATCATGCTTTGCTGGTGTATATGTAAAATGGCATAGTCACTCTGGATTATAATTTAAGAGTTTCTCTAAAAACTAATATATAACTTAACAAATTTAGGTCCTTTGGTTCAGAGTAGGTAGAAATTGTAACTGAACCTGAAAAGAATTTAAGCACAGGCTGTTTTAGGGGCTTCTGTTTGAGCCAGGGGGGGAAAAGCACTCACCTTAGTAAGGCTAGCTCAAGCAAAGGACAATAGCATCTGTGGGGTAGGCATGAACTCTATCACTTGATATCATCACATGTAGAGGTGGAATTTTAGTTGTACCTGCACTATTCTTTTTCATGCTTCTTCATTCGTTGTATGTCTCATCACTATTTTCCACCTAGAGGTGTATGGTTTACTATGCTAATAAGGTAAAGGTAACTGATTATACCAAGGCTGAATTATACTCACAATTACGTGTTCTTTTGCTTTGCCTGTCATTCATAGGTTATACTAGAATTAAGGAGAAAGTCTTTATTTGAGGACCCAATGGACTACCTGTTGGGTCATATCTCTGCTCAACTGGCAGTTGGATATAGTGCCGTATGGATATACTTTCTTAGGAAACCAAGACATCATTCACAATATTTTCAAAAGCCCTCATTTCTTTTACTTTGAAGGAGGAGAGGTTGATGTAAATGAAATAAAGAAAGTTCCAGGAGACAGAGGAATAGAACCTAAAGATAAGCAACACCAGGAGTTGCTGAATAACCTACCAATTGATGGTAAGACTATCAAGTCACATATTCCTTTAGAGGAACTTATATGTTCATTTGTAAGAATTTTTGTAGCTATTCCCTAAGTGAAAGATTATCCAAAGAAACTTTTAGAAGGCATTACTGTTAAAACTTTATATTAAGAAAAAATACCAAGTGTATCATCTTACTTTTAGTTTAAGAACCAGTTGACTCTATAGTCAGAAATCCTAGTATGAATGAGGAAATGCTAGCTATTATTCTTGAATCCATTGAAAAGTCCCAAAATTTAAAGTAAGAACTAAGAGGAAAAGAAAAGCATGGAAAAGTATTAGAATGGAAAGAAATTACAAAGAAGAAATGGGAGTCCAGGGGAGGGTTCAGCATGCTGGGGCCCCAGTAGTAAATGTCATAGGTGCCAGTGAATGAAAGTAGTGGCCTTAAGAATTTTTTTCATTTCACATTTTAAAGAAAATTAGAGTAAATTTGTACTTTGTAGAGAAATGTGAAGTCTGACTTTGTGAAATGATGGCTCCTGAACCACCTTGATAAATCTTCATGACACTTTGATGACACTTGATTTGTGTCATCTGTTAAAAGATCTACCACAATAGGTTGGTGGATGGTATGAAGGCTTTTAAAGATGAGAGAAAGATATAAGACATTATATCGTCACCTTGACACCCTTCACACATTGATATGTTGTTGTGGACATTAAGAACATGTCAGTCAAAAGAATAGAAATTTAAGTCAAGGAAATGAAAATCTAACTCTCTGGCTGTCTCTCACTTCCTGATACGTGGACTTGGCCTAGCCCAGGTGTGTTGCCCTGACATATGACGAAAAATCAAACCACCACTAGGATAGGCTAGTGGCTGTTCCTCCAATGTAATCTGCTCGTGCTCCCTATGCTCCCCTATAACCTTTCTGCTGATTGGCCCATGTCTTCTATAAAGGCCGTCCAACTTCCTCAATAAACTGAGCTCGTGCCTTGACCGGTCTCCCTGACACGTCTGATTGTCTTCTGAAAGGAGGGCTGGGTGCGGGCAGTCAGTCAGCTCTTACCTTTCCCGATCTGTCCTTGTTGGGGCGTGCTCCCCCTTCTCTTGTGGGTGGAGAGGAGTCAGGGGCTAAAAACCCCAACAATATGTCATAGTTATGCTTTTTATAATCTATCTGTAATTCTACAGATATTATCTTTTGTTATATTTTGGAAGGGAATTTCATAATTTGTTGAAAACTTGCAATCTATAGCAAAGAATAAACAAAATCTAGTCTAAGAGTTGTTAGCAAACAACAATTACTATTTGATAAGGAATTTTACTCAGAAAAAGAAAATTTTCTTTGAATATCAAGTAAGAAAAATCAATCTTATTAGATAGAAGCTGAAATTTGTTGTTCCCACTGCTGTATTTCATTGAGCAACTACTCAGTCTTCTATAAAACTCTGTTATGTGCACTAAACAAAAGCTTTTATTCTATCTATGATGAAACATCTTTTAAATATTTCAATAAAGTATATTTAGCCATGATCTTTGTGCTGAAACTTAAAAACCATAATGCATAGAAATTAGTAGTTTAGGCACATTTAAGAGTCACTCAACATTGGACTTATTCCTCTCATTTTCCTGGGGAAGGAATAATCAATATCAATAAAGTATACATGGTTCTAGAAAACATATGTTTGAATCTCATAGAAAAGGAATTTAAAGATCTGGGGAGAACTTGTAATTAATAAGTTTTTTTTTTCCCAGTACTGGGATTGAACCTGAACCCAGGAGCATTGAGCTACATCCACAATCCTTTCTATTTTGAGACAGAGTCTTGCTAAGTTGCTGAGGGCCTCCCTAAGTTGCCCAGGCTGATTTCAAACTTGAAATCCTTCTGCCTCAGACTTCTGAGTTGCTGGAATTACAGGCATGAGCCATCACACCCAGTTTAATTAAACATTTAACATAGTACTGAATCACTCAGAAGGTTGATGCTTAAAGAATCATGAAAAGAATCTGTAAAGCTACTAATTTTGGTACCTTAAAAATCATTTTAAAAACTCACAGAAGAACTCAGCTCTAAATACAAATAAATGCGATCTTAAAAAGAAACTTCCTTCACTGTAAATCATAAGCACTTCTACAGTTTCCAAAGACCACAGAAAGCCAGGAAAGAGTTGGAAAAGAAAAATTAGAGACAATTTCTTGGAAATAGATGAAAAAAATAAAGGTAGAAAATCAAATTAAGGGATGTACAGCAAACATTGAAATGAAGGATTTGCAATTACTCAGCAGAAAAAAAAAAAACACCTGGGAGTTCAGATAAATGAGAATAGCTCATTATTGTTCAGAAGAATGAAATCTGTGGTCTCCAACTCTATATAATAAACTACCTTTGCTGCATTTTGCTGTCTCAGGTTGTCCCCAAAATAAGGTAATTGGTTTTAGTTAGCTTATTGAATTTTTCTGAACACATTAGAAAAGTAAGTCTTGATGATCCTATAAAACTGTTTAATGAGCTGGGCATGATGGCAGACACCTGTAATTTCAGCTATTTGAGAGATGAGGCAAAAGGAATGCAAGTTCGGGCCTGCCTGGGCAATTTAGTGAGACCCTGTTTCAAAATAAAACAAAAAGAGCTGGTTGTAGTTCAGGAGTAGAATGCTTGCCTCTCATGCATTAGGCCCCAGGTTCAATCCCCAGAATAAATGATAATATAAAGACATGAGTTATATTTTATCTCTTAGAATTTCTGAAACTAGTGTCTTTGGTACCCAAAAGATATTTTGTAGATCTTAGGGAAAATTTATTCCTAATGTAAGAGTAAGTCCTATTTTTTCATTTAAAAAATTTCAGGAGTAACTACAGAACTGAAAGAACGAATTTATGTCTTGACTGCATTGTTTCATATAACACTTTCCCTGGAAAATCTCCCACCTCACACCATCTTCTATATCCTGACAATGTTCAGATTTATATTTTCAAATCAATTTTTCACCAAAAAGTTGAATTGGTATATTAAAATTTCTATTAGACATTTCTCTCTCTCTCTCTTTTTTTTTTTTTTTTTTTTTTTTTTGTGGTACCGGGGATTGAACTCAGGGGCAGTCGTCCACTGGGTCACATCCCCAGCCCTTTTTTTGTATTTTATTTAGAGACAGGGTCTCACTGAGTTGCTAGGTGCCTCGCCATTGCTGAGGCTGCTTTGAACTTGCGATCCTCCTGCCTCAGCCTCCCAAAGTGCTGGGATTACAGGCGTGCGCCACTGCGCCCGACATTATTAGACATTTCTATGACTGACCCTCAGACATCACAGATTTTGTCAGACACTAAATTTATAATTATTAATATGATACTTGGCAAAATGATGCTGCCTCTTATGTTGGGCTTTTACATCTACTATGTGGGGATATTTTTAACTATCACAAGTATTATGTGGGTGGGTACTATTAGCATTCAATTTCCTTGGTATTGGGGGTACTAAGTGCTCTACATTTCATGGGACCTTTAAACACAATGAAAATTGTCCATAATAAAATACCAAAACTCCAATACCCATACCACCATTATTATCCTCATAATAAAAAACTAAATTGTGGGAGGCAACCTTCACTCAACTCCTGATTTAATTGATTATATTACAAGTTATTTCAATTCTTCTGTAAAATGTATAATTTTTTCCTTGGCTAACAAAGGAAATTTATTTTTAATTAAATTTTTGATGCATTATAATTACATATGATAATGGAATTCATAGTACATGAGCATAAGGTAATTTGGTTAATTTCTAAAATGTGGACTTTTGACATAGACCATATCTAGTTCTTTACCTTATCCCCTTCCTTAGCATACTATTACCTTTTACATATTAAGCTGATAATAAATAGTTATGAATGCAAATATTTCTACCCCAGTGAGAGAGAAACAACTAAAAAGAGTGCCAATGCTGAGCAGTAGTAGTATACTATTGACAAATATCCCAAGTATCTCTTTACTATTATACTTTAATCTTAAATAATAATCTCATACCCATCACTAGTACAAGGTTATTTTCACAGTTATCACACATAGAATCAATTGTGTGCCATTTTTAAAATTTTTATCTATTCTGATTTGTTATATATGGCAGAATAATGCAATTCAATTCATATTACACATATAGAGCACAATTTTTCATGTCTCTGGTTGCACAGAAAGTAGAGTCACACCATTCGTGTCTTCATACATGTACTTAGGGTAATGATGTCCATCTCATTTCACTGTCTTTCCTCTCCCCATGCCCCCTCCCTCCCCCTCCCTCACCTTTTATTTAAGAAGTGATTTTCTTTCTGTTCAAGAACCCATATTCTCAGGAAAGTCTGTGATATTATGCAGCCTATTCAATTCTCAGAAACATAGTAGGAAAACAGTTCTATACACAGTTCAGAGATAGAGTCTGAAACTTCTCTTTTCGCTTTTCTCCAGTGTCTTCTCTGTCATCTCCCCATTCTACTCCCATGTCCCTCTAGTCAGAGTCACTGGATGTCCCTTTTTGAGTTATGATAAATTTCATTATAATTAGTTGAACTATAAAAGTTTCAAAGGGATACCCAAATGATATAGGCAAGTTTCTCTTGATATATTTTAACTAATCCAGAAGCTAAAAATGAATTTTTATCTTTTCTATCTGGCTATTATAGATGGCTATAGAAACAGAGTTTTCTTTTCTTATTCTTGGAACAGTTCCATCATCTAAAGTTAGAGAATAAGTTTTATCCACCCCTTATGATAAGCTCTTTTAAACAAAAAGAGAACTCCTGTTTATGTGAATGGCAACTTCAAGATAGCTGTGATGGTTGAAAAGTAGAGAAAAGTGCATTAGAATAAAGATGGAATTTTTAAAAAGTGATCTCTCTTCCCTTTATAACATAAGTTATAGAATGCTAAAAGTGAGAGTTCCCATAAAACAAGGTAGATACCAGAGTCACTTTTTACTATGCTAAGGATGCAATAAAAGAAACCTAAGACTATGAGATAGTGCATTTTCAAAGGTCTGGATTCTCTGGTTCAAAAAACAGTGACTCCTTAGTAATATACATTAATTACAAACATTCAGTTGTTTTAAATTGAATCAGATATTGTTTGAATCAGATGAACTAAGATCATGGACTTTGGTTGAAATTTTAAAAATTAATATGTTGAATAATATACAATAAAATGCAGATATTTTAGACTTTTATTTGTTGAGTTTGGGTATTTGCATGAAACCTCTGTCCAAAACAACACGAAGAACATTTCTGTTACCCTAGGAAGTTTTCTTGTGCCTCTCTCTGTCTAGTTAAACAATTAATTACCCATATACAAGCAATTTTAAAAAACAACTTTGTTGAGGTATAGTCACTTATCAGTATACAAATGGTTATTTTTAAAGTATATTCAGAGGGGTTCTTTACCACTGAGCTACATACCAAATCCTTTTTATCTATCTATCTATCTATTTATTTATTTATTTTGAGACAGGGTCTCACTAAGTTGCTGAGGCTGGCTTCAAACTTGTGATCCTCCTGCCTCAGCCTCTTGAGTTACCATGCCTGGCTTAATTTTATAATATTTTCATCACCCCCAAAGAAAACTTGTACCCTTTAGCTGCCAGTCTCTTATCCTCCTACCCTACCCCCTCCCAAGCCCCAGGCTGCTGCTAGTCTGTTTTCTGTCTGTATAGAATTACCCATTCTATATAGTTCACATTAACGGTATGATACGTAGCTTTTCTGACTGACTTCTCTCACAGTATACTTTTTTTCAGTTCATCCATATTGTAGCATTTGTAAATACTTTATTCCTTTTTATTGCCACATGACATTCCGTTGTCTGAATATACCACCTTTTTGGAAAAAAAAAATTGTTTTTTAATTGTGGAGGGACATAATACCTTTATTTAAATTTATTTATCTATTTATTTATTTTTATGTGGTTCTGAGGATCAAACCCAGTGCCTCACGTGTTTAGCAAGCTCTCTACCACTGAGCTATAGCACAAGCTCTGAATATACCCCATTTTGTTTTTATTCATTCATCAGCTGATGGGAATTTCAGTTGTTTCTACCTTTTGCCTGTTATGCATAAGGTGGCTTTAGGTATTCATGTGCATGTTTTGGGGTAGATATATATTTTCATTACTCTTTGATCTATACCTAGGAGTAAATTGCTGAGTCAAATGGTTAAGTCAATGTTTAACATTATAAGGAACTATCAGACTGTTTTCCAAACTGAATACACATTTTACGTTCCTGCAGTGTAGTAGTGTATGAAGGTTCTGATTTCTCTGTCTCGTCCAGTACTTGTTATTATCTGTCTTACGATAACAGCAATCCTAGGGGTATGAAGTGATGTCTCATTGTGGTTTTGATTTACATTTTCCTTTATGAATAATTATATTGAACATATTTTCATGTTTATTGACCATTTTATAGCTGCTTGAAGACATGTCTGTTCAGATTCTTTGTCCATATTTGGATTCATTTTCCTGTTATTATTGACTCTTTTATCAGATATATGTTTGGCAAATATCTTCTCTCATTCTGTGGGCTATCTTTGTACTTTTCTTCTAAGTTTCTTTAAAAAATTATTTTGGTACACATTAATTATACAGAATAGTGGGTTTCATTGTAGCATATTCCTACATGTACATAATATAATTTGATCAGTTTTACTCCCCAGTATTTATTGTTGCCCTTCTCTCCCTTTCCTGATCTCCTTCCTCTACTGTACTTGTATCCCTTCTATTTTCATTAAATCTAATAACACCAAATATTGTACAAGGATGTGGAGGAACTTTTCCCCCCAAGATTATTTTTACTATTCTATATATTTGGTATTTCTATATAAATTCTTAGGGGCTGGGGATACAGCTCAGTTGGTAGAGTGTTTGCCTTGCGTGCACAAGGCCCTGGGTTCAATCCCCAGCACCATAAAAAAAAAAAAAAAGAACCTTATTCTCTTATTCTCTATATAAATTCTTAGAATCACTTCATAAATTTATTTTAAAAATAATAATGTAATTTTGATATGGACAGTGTTGTATCTAAATTTATTTTGGGAGAATGAACGTCTTCACAGTGTTGAGATGTTGTGTATCTATAGATTAACTTGGGAAGAGTGGACATCTAAAAAACAATAAGAACGGATATCTTACCAACAAACAGTATATCTTTCTCTTTATTTCTTTTGTTTCAGTAACATTTTGTAGTTTCCAGTGCAGAAGCCTTGGAAATTTTTTAAAGATTTATTTCCAGTTATCTTTCTTATGCTATTGGTTTTCAATATTTTATTTTTCCAATTCTTGACTGCTAGCATATAGAAATAAAACTGACTTTTATATTGATCTTGTACACCACAGCTTTATTAAATTCACCTATCAGTGTAGCTAGTTTTTAAAATAGATTCCCTGTGGTTTTTTACTTACATAATCATGTATTCCACAAATGATGGCATTTTCTTTTTTTTATTCTAATTTGTTATACACGTTTGCAGAGTACATTTAATTTCATATTACATATAAAGAGCACAATTTTTCAAGTTGCTGGTTTTATATAAAGTATTTTTACAATTGTGTCTTCATACATGTATTTAGGGTAATCATGGATAACTCAGTCTGTCATTATTCCTATCCCCTTGTCCCCTCCCCTCCCTCCCCCCTCTTTGTTCTATTTGAAGCTCTTTCATTCCTCTCATTCCCTCTCTATTGCCTTTATAAGTTAGTATCTTCATATCAAAGAGATCATTCGACCTTTGGTTTTTTGGGATTGGCTAACTTCACTTAGCATTATTTTCTCCAACTCCATTCATTTACCTGCAAATGCCATGATTTTATTATCTTTTAGTGCTGAGTAGTGTTCCATTGTGTATATATACCAAAGTTTCCCTATTCATTCATCAGCTGATGGGCATCGGTGTTGGTTCCACAATCTAGCTATTTTGAATTGTGCTGCTATAAACATTGATGTGGCTGTGTCCTTGTAGTAATCTGTTTTTAAGTCCTTTGGGAATAGGCCAAGGAGTGGGATAGCTGGGTCAAATGGTGGTTCCATTCCCAGTTTTCCTAGGAATCTCCATACCACTTTCCAGATTGGCTTCACTAATTTGCAGTTCCACCAGCAATGTAAGAGTGTGCCTTTTTCCCTACATCCTCGCCAGCATTTATTGTTTTTTTTTTTTTTTTTTTTTTTTTTTTTTTGATAGCTGCCATTCTGACTGGAGTAAGATGAAATCTTAGAGTTGTTTTGATTTGCATTTCTCTAATCACTAGAGATGTTGAACATTTTTTCATATATTTGTTGATTGTATATCATGTTCTGAGAAGTGTCTGCTTAGTTCCTTGGCCCATTTATTGATTGGGTTATTTGGTTTTTTGGTGTTAAGGCTCTTAAGAGCTTTATAAATCCTTGAGGTTAGTGTTCTATCTGATGTGCTTGTGGTAAAGATTTGCTCCCATTCTGTAGGTCCTCTATTCACCTCACTGATTGTTTCTTTTGCTGAGAAGAAGCTTTTTAGTTTGAATCCATCCCATTTATTGATTCTTGTTTTGAGTTCTTGTGCTATCGGTGTCTTATTGAGGAAGTTGGAGCCTAAAGCAACATGATGGAGATTTGGGCCTACTTTTTCTTCTATTAGGTGCAAGGTCTCTGGTTTAATTCCTAGGTCCTTGATCCACTTTGAGGTAAGTTTTGTGCATGGTGAGAGAAAGAGATTTAATTTCATCTTATTACATGAGGATTTCCAGTTTTCCCAACACCATTTGTTGAAGAGGCTGTCTTTTCTCCAGTGAACATTTTTGGCACCTTTGTCTAATATAAGATAACTGAAGGTGTGTGGGTTTGTCTCTGAGTTTTCTATTCTGTACCATTGGTATACTGGTCTATTTTGATGCCAATACCATGCTGTTTTTGTTACTATTGCTTTGTAGTACAATTTAAGGTCTGGAATAGTAATGCCACCAGCTTCATTCTTCTTGCTAAGAATTGCTTTAGCTATTCTGGGTCTCTTATTTTTCCAGATGAATTTCATGATTGCTTTTTCTATTTATATGAGGAATGATATTGGGATTTTGATTGGTATTGCATTGAATCTGTATCGTGCTTTTGGGAGAATGGTAATTTTGACAATATTAATTCTACCTATCCATGAACAAGGTAGATCTTTCCATCTTCTAAGATCTTCATTAATTTATTTCTTTAGTGTGGTGTAGTTTTTATTGTAGAGGTCTTTCACTTCTTTTGTTAAATTGATTCCCAAATTTTTTTTTTTTTTTTTTGAGGCAATAGTAAATGGGGTGGATTTCCTAGTTTCTCTTTCTGAGGATTTGTCTCTGATGTACAGAAATGCCTTTGATTTATGGGTACTGATTTTATATCCAGCTATGTTGCTGAATTCATTTATTAAATTTAGAAGATTTCTGGTGGAATTTTTTGGATCTTCTATGTATAGAATCATACCATCTGCAAATAGTGAAAATTTGAGTTCTTCTTTTCCTATCTGTATCCCTTAATTTCTTTTGTCTGTCTAATTGCTCTGGTTAGGGCTTCAAAAATTATGTTAAATAGGAGTGGTGAGAGAGGGCATCCCTGTCTTGTTCCAGTTTTTAGAGGGAATACTTTCAATTTTCTCCATTTAGGATGATGTTGGCCTGGGGCTTAGCATAGATGACCTTTATGATGTTGAGGTATGTTCCTGTTATCCCTATTTTTTCTAGCATTTTGAACATGAAGGGATGTTGTATTTTGTCAAATGCTTTCTCTGCATCTATTGAGATGATCATATGATTTTTATCTTTGAGCCTGTTGATGTGATGAATTACATTTATTGATTTCCTTATATTGAACCAACCTGCATCCCTGGAATGAAGCACACTTGATCATGATGCACTATCTTCTTGATGTGTTTTTGTATTTGATTTGCCAGAATTTTATTGAGAATTTTTGCATCTATATTCATTAGAGATATTGGTCTGAAGTTTTCTTTCTTTGATTTGTCTCTGCCTGGTAAATCAGGGTGATATTGACCTCATAGAATGAGTCTGGGAATGTTCCCTCTTTTTCTATTTCATGAAATAGTTTGAGAAGCATTGGTGTTAGTTCTTCTTTAAAGGTTTTGTAGAACTCAGCTGTGTATCCATCTGGTCCTTGGCTTTTCTTGGTTGGTAAGTTTTTATGGCATCCTCTATTTCTTTTCTTGAAATTGATCTATTTAAATTGTGTATATCATCTTGATTTAGTTTAGGCACATTGTATGTCTCGAGAAATTTGTTGATGCCTTCGTTATTTTCTATTTTATTAGAGTATAAATTTTCAAAATAATTTCTAATTACCTTCTGTATATCTGTAGTGTCCATCATGATATTTTCTTTTTCATCATAGATATTGGTAATTTGTGTTTTCTCTCTTCTTTTCTTTGTTAGCATAGCTAAAGGTCTATCAATTTTATTTCTTTTTTCAAAGAACCAACTTTTCATTCTGTCAATTTTTTCAATTGATTTTTTAGTTTCAATTTCATTAATTTCATCTCTGATTTTAATTATTTCCTGTCTTCTACTTCTTTGGGGGTTGATTTGTTCTTCTTTTTCTAGGGCTTTGAGATGTAATGTTAGTTCATTTATTTGTATTTCGGTATGTTGTATCATTGTTCTCATTTACCTCTAAGAATTTCTTAATCTCCTTCTTGATGTCTTCTGTGACCCATTGATCATTCAGTAGTGTATTATTTAGTCTCCAGGTGTTAGTGTAGCTTTTCTTTTTGTTTTATCATTGATTTCTAATTTTATTCCTTCATGATCTGATAGAATGCAGGTAGTATCCCTACTTTTTTATATTTGCTTAGAGTTGCTTTATGGCATAATATATGGTCTATTTTTGAGAAGGATCCATGTGCTGCTGAGAAGAAAGTGTATTGTCTCATTGATGGGTGATATACTCTATATATGTCAGTTAAGTCTAAGTTATTAATTGTATTATTGAGTTCTATAGCTTCTTTGTTTAACTTTTGTTTGGAAGATCTATCCAGTGGTGAAGGAGGTGTGTTAAAAATCACCTAGAATTATTGTGTTGTGGTCTATTTGATTCTTGAACTTGAGAAGAGTTTGATTGATGAATGTAGATGCTCCATTATTTGGGGTGTGTGTGTATATATATATATATAAAAACAGTTATATCTTGTTGATCTATGATTCCCTTTAGCAGTATGAAATGTCCATCTTTATCTCTTTTGACTAACTTTGGCTTGAAGTCTACTTTATTTGATATGAGGATGGAGACCCCTGATTGCTTGCGTAGACCATGTGAGTGATACATTTTATCCCATCCTTTCACCTTCAGTCTGTGGGAATCTTTTCCTATGAGATGTGTTTCTTGAAGGCAACAAATTGTTGGGTCTGTTTTTTAATCCAATCTATTAGCCTATGTCTTTTAATTGGTGAGTTTAGGCCATTAACATTCAGGGTTATTATTGAGACATAGTTTGTATTACCAGTCATTTTTATTTTTTTTTATTATTTTTGGTATTTAGTTTGATTTGGTTTTTCCTTTGGTTGGTTTTTCCCTTTATTGTAGTTCTTCCTTTGCAGACTTTCATTATTATTTTTCATTTCCTCCTTGTGGAATATTTTACCAAGAATGTTCTGTAGAGCAGGTTTTCTTGTTGTAAATTCTTTTAGCTTTTGTTTATCATGGAACGTTTTATTTCATCCTCAAATCTAAAGCTTAATTTTGCTGGATGTAAAATTCTTGGTTGGCATCCCTATCCTTTAGAGATTGGTGTATGTTGTTCCAGGCTCTCCTGGCTTTGAGGGTCTGAATTGAAAAATTTGCTGAGATGCGAATTGGTTTTTCCTTATAGGTAATCTGACTTTTCTCTCTTGCAGCCTTTAAAATTCTATCTTTATTTTGTATGCTAGGCATTTTCATTACAATGTGCCTTGGTGTGGACCTGTTGTAATTTTGTACATTTGGCATCCTATAGGCCTCTTGTATTTGATTTTCAAATTCATTCTTCCTGCATGGGAAATTTTCTGATATTATTTTATTGAAGAGATTGTTCATTCCTTTGGTTTGAATCTCTGCACCTTCCTCTATTCCAATAAATCTTATATTTGGTATTTTGATGGTATCCCATAGTTCTTGGATATTCTGTTCATGGTTTCTTACCATCTTCACTGTGAGGTCAACTTGATTTTCAAGATTATATATTTTGTCCTCATTGTCTGAGGTCCTATCTTCCAAGTGGTCCAATCTGTTGGTGATGCTTTCTATTGAATTTTTTAAGTGGCTTACTGTTTCTTTCATTTCAAGGATTTCTGTTTGTTTTTTTCTCAAACTCTCTGTCTCTTTCTTGAAGTAATCTTTTGCTATCTGGATTTGTTCTCTTGTCTCTTTGTTGGTGTGATCAATGTTTGCCTGTATTTGATCTCTTATCTCTTTGTTGGAGAGATCCATTTTTGTCTGTATCTGATCACTTAGGTCATTTTTTAAATCCTTTATCATTTTAATTTTGTATATCCAGAACTCCTTCCCTGACATTTTACCTACTGTGCTTTCTATGGTTTCCATTGTTGTAGTATCTTGGTTTGTTTTGGGCATTTTCCTCCCTTGTTTTCTCATGATGTCTATGTATTTTCCTCTCCTGCAAGGTAAGCCTGAGGTATTACAGCTTCTGCCCTTTTGTCTTATAAGGTCCCTCCAGGTTACCCAGAACCTCACTTTTTAGGGAAATATCAATATTCAGTCTTTCAATGTACTCAATGTGTGTCCATATATCAGTTGGTTTCTATTTTCATATTTACAGTTTTGTCACTATAAACAGAAATGATGAGATCAGTTATCTTATACCATAGAGTCTCTATGTTTGCATGATGGTTTACAGTATCTAATGATAGAAGGGGGTACTTAGAGGTTGGCTTAAACGTTTATGAAGTAAGATGTGAGAAAATAGAGGTATTAGATTATTTGACTAGTGAGAGTATAATCATTAGGATTTGGCTATTAGTAGAAGAAGCCAGAGATAGACAACCCCATGTAAGATTCCCTGTTACTTCACAACATCATAACTGGTTGCACCTTCTAGTGCATCCTGGTCTCTAGGGACCTTAGTTATGTCTTACCCGGACCTTTTTGTTGTTCCTTGGTAGTAGTGTAGCTAACTCAGGCCTATAAGTAATATACTTACTTATAGGATCCCAGTGTGGTGTCTCTCCGAGCAGACGCAGGTTGCCTCTCCGATTTGCAGGCGTGGAGTGGGCCTCTCTCTCCGGATCACCTCTTGGCTGCAGTGTGGTGGAGCAGGCAGTCTGGCTTTCTTCTCCCCACTCTCCTCCTCCTGGATCTCCTCCCAGTCTAGTTGTTTCGGTGGGGGTTGAGCAGGTGGGCAGCAGGGCCCTTCCACAGGGTGAAGCCTGCAGCTCCTGGTCCTGGTGGTGGAGTGGGCCAGTGGACAGGCTGGCTGGTGGCTGGGCCGCTCCTTCTGGCCAGTGTCTATCACTTGTTCTGGTTGCAGCTGGGCAGGTCACAGTTCCTTAGGGAATGGACAGGGCCCTTCCTCTAGTCAGGCCCTGTCTGTGGGGAGCTGCTATTCCCGGCCCCAGAGGCGATGGCTGCATGAGCCGGGAGCCATGCCAGAGCTGGTGGCCAGGTGAACTGGTGGCTGGGTCGCTCCTTCTGGTGGGTGCCTACCTCTTGTTCCGGTCACAGCTGGGCAGGTCGCAGTTCCCCCGGAAGTGGACGGGGCTTTTCCTCAGGTTGGGCCCTGCCTCCAGCGGGGAGCTGCTATTCCCGGCCCCAGAGGCGATGGCTGCGTGAGCCAGCAGCCAGGCCAGAGCTGGGGGCCATCTGATGGCATTTTCACTACCTTCTTTCCAGTAGTATAGTTGCCTCTCTCTCCATATGCCCTCTTACCTTAATTAGAATCTAGTACATGACTAATAGAAGACATGATATTTTTCTTGCTCCCAGTCTTAGGGAAAAGGAATTTAATGTTTCACCATTGAGTATCATGTTAGTTACAACATTTTTATAGATGTGTTATTGTAGGATTCTTGCACAGAGAGATGGGACACCGAGGCTTTTAGCAGGAAGCAACATTTACTAGTCCCAGCACTGGCTCAGCAGATTTGCTCCCAAAGGCTGAGCTCCCAGTGAAGCTGGGGCATTGCCTTATATGCCCTGTGTTAGGTTCCTTTACTCTAGCCCCTTTGTCTCCTAAATATGGTAACATCCATTTTGATTAGGTGTTCTATACTACAGAATTACAACAGCAGAGTTACACATGAGCACATAGATACTAACTTGCCAGGTTGTCTTGTACTTCATATTAGGAAAGGCCTTTGTTCTAGGAGGGCTGTTACCATATTTCCCCCTTTGATGTTCTAGCCTTTCAGGATCAAAGAGCATCATCTTGATTTAAGGGCGTATGTTTCTATAACATCATGATACATGTTGCCATCTTTCTTTCATTAATAGCTTCCATGAGACTGGAGATAGATCTTACAACAGGGGTAACAGGCAAGGTAAGAGTAAGCAATGTTCCAGCATTAAAACCACAACACCTATAAGGGTTTTGAATTCCCTCAAAGTTGAAAACCATTCTCCAAATAATTCCCCAGGGGTTCCAACATTTCCAGGTCTGGAATGGGATGTGCATGACCTTTTTTATCCAATGTGTAGGTTCCTGAGACTGTTCCCTGGTAGAAGCGGGAATGATAAAGTAGATTTGTGATGATACCTTGGCCTAATCAAGTCATGTGAAGTCACAAGGTGAAGGGTTCAAGGGGTTCAAGTCCACAAACAGGAACCAGATCAACCAGTAATTAGAAAGCATCCTATCAAAGGAGGGAAAAGACTGCTAAAAGAAGCTTTTTAACCCAGTGCCAGTCAGCTGGAGCAGTTTCTGCTAATGCTATGGTGAAAATCAAGGCTAAAACTATGACAATAGAGGGGCAAGGGGGTAACAGTGCCAAGGCATTACAGTAAGGAGGCCAATATTGGAAACAACAATAATAGTCCATTTATCTTGACAGGTGGTTGATTCCTCAAGCTTCTTCTATGTGTAGATTAGTCAAGATTATGGAGTGACTGAAGCAAGGCTATTGTCCTCATGGGTCTCTTGGAATGTGGCTCAGTTGTTTCAAATGATCTACTTGTATGTGTAGCAGGATTGGGAATGCACTCCCAGTCATAAGAAACTAAATTTAGTCTGCTGTGATGAATCCAGGGGACACCTTGGCCACCTTTACTGTAGTAGGGGTGGATACTGCAGTGAGTGGACCCCTCCAAGGAGGCTTTAGGAGTTGGACATTCCATTCTTTTATCTATACAGCATATCCTAGTTTAAAGGGGTGAACATCTGTGGTCAGGGTCACAAGTAGCCATTCCTTAACCCAATGGTGTGTAGTGGTCAGGGTTGAGCCAAGAGTTTGCATCTACTGTCTCAGAGTAATGTTGCCCAATTCTTTTATATCTCCTTTTCAAACCCTTAGGAGGAGGGCATCCATAAAGAATCTTATAAGGGGAGACTCCTGTATGTCTAGTAGGGCTAGACCTAATCCTTAACAAAGTAATTGGCATACTTGGTCCCATAATAGGTGGGTTTCCTGACACAGTTTATTTAGTTGTTTAGAGTTTGGTTTGTTTCCTTCACCTTTCCAGAGCTCTGGGGACAGTATGCAGTGTGTAACTTCCAGGTCATCTTCAATTCCTTTTATCACCAATTGTACCACCTGAGCCATGACTACTGGCCCATATTTTGCTGTGCTTTGGTTATAACTCTCCTGCCAGTATTTAAGACAAGTTGGTCAGAATTGACCTTTTCCTTATCTACTGTTAAGAGTCAGCTGAGATTCCTTAGGGGGTTACTCTTGGATACTGGTGAGAAGCCTCTTAGCTCCTCTAGCTTCTTCTACCACCCTGGCGACAAGGGAGGTAAAATCACCATCTCTGAATCCTGGAAAGCCTCAAGAAATGTGGAATTCTTGCACAGAGAGGTGGGACACCAAGGCTTTTAGCAAGAAGCAGTGTTTATTAGTGCTGGCATTGGCTCAGCAGATTTGCTCTCAAAGGCCGAGACCCCAGTGCAGCTGGGGCATTGCCTTATATACCCTGTGTTAGTTTCCTTTACATGTTAGTCCCTTTGTCTCTTATATATGGTAACATCCATTTTGATTAGGCGTTGTGTGCAACAGAGTTCCACATGAGCACATAGATACTAACTGGCCAGGTTGTCTTGTCCTTTATATTAGGAGAGCCCTTTGTTCTGGGAGGGCTGTTAACCACAGTACAGCTGATTCCTATTTTAAAATTTAGCTAATATTTTTTCTGAGAGTCAATGGATGTGGCAAAAGCTGAAAGGTTAGTGAGAAAATGCTATGAATCTAAGATCTTAATTCTTTACACTACTTTTAACTTAATGAGCTATTCCCATTATTCATTAATTATTCTATTTAACATTTGTGTTATGGAAAATTTTTATCTAATATCCTATAAGTTGTTTACACTGAGCAATAAAACCTTAGTGCAATGTTATGATGACATTTTCTTTACTCTGTGGAGCTTTTGCCAGTGCTGCCCTTCTTCATGCATAACTACAGAGAAGCATTATCTGGGATTTAAAAAAATGGTGAAGTAAAGATAAAGTAGGATATCTCATAAAGTAATGAAAAAAAAATGGAATCTACCTATATTACTAAACTATACATATATGTGTATATGTATACACACATATATATACACACACAACATACACACACATGTATTGCTTATTGTCATCATTTTTATTATTCCAATTTACTAGGGACAAAAAAACAGATCATGTTTCTGTGATGCCTATTGGTGCAGGTGGGTAGGTCTCATTGTGCATCTGTTACTCATATGGCATTTGATCTGAGATAAGCATAAAAGTTTGTATGTGTATATATGTATATATGTGTGTGTGTTTATGTTTGCAGTACTTAGATCCTTCTCATAATTCTCATATACCTGTATTTTTAACCTTTCTATTTTTATTAAAGGAAAAGAGGTTAATGTTAGTGATGCTGAAAGTGTCCTACAAAATATAGGCACAAAGCTCACACCTGAAGGAAGCCAGGAGCTTATGAACAGTTTGCTAATGGTAAGCATTTAAAATAACAATTTGGAATTTAGGAGAATTTAGAGTTGTGAATCTTCTTGTGGGTATGTCTATAAATTGTCTTATAAATTATCTTTTATTTGATAGCAAATTTTAAAAAGGAAAGGCTTTCCAAAAATGTTTAGGATGAATTCTAATAGTTCCACTGTTGGAGAAAAGCTCAACTGTGTTATGCAATAGTTTGTAAATATTCTGCTCTGTCAGTCATTAATTCTGCCATCAGGACAAAGAATTGCCTATTCTTTCTTTAGAAACCAGTGATAAGGCTGGGAGAAATGAGAAAATAAGTCAATGGAAGTGAACTAAAGGGGAAAAGAACAGGGAAAATTAAGAGGAATAGGGCAAATTAGTAGGTATAGAGGCTTTATTAAGAACTTTTTCCATTCTATAATTTTATTATTTGAGATTAAATCATAAATTGTCTAGGGAAAATGATAGTCTGGCATTCTGAAATTATGACTTTTAAAATGACTTAGTGAATCTCAAGGGACCTGATTCATACTTTCTTGCAGATAATGGAAAGGTCCATCAGAAGAGACTGATGGATGGTGCAGAATCCCTTAAAGGTGAGTGAAATGCATAAAGGAAAGGTAGATAAATGTGAGGTCATCATGTTTGTGGTTTGTGCAATATTCTAATCATTAAATTGTGATTTCTGCCACCACTGTCTATATTATGATACTACATATATGTTTCTTTTAGAGAACTCAATACATTTCTGCAGTCATGTATGTTTTATGGTAGAGAGCAGTCCTGTGCTCTTGATGTTTTCCAATTTTGGCAGGAAAGAAAATAATCAGATACTATGTCAGCACTTAAAAGAAATGGTAGAAATAAAAACTTATCAGGAATTTTAGTAACATTCGATTTTAGTAAGAGTTGAGACATGCAATGTAGGAAGTAAGAAAATAAAAGCAAACACTATTTCTTTGTCAGAAGTCAGATTTGTTTTCCTTTGAACTGTAAATTGCTAAGCAGTTGCTCAAACAGCTAATAACCAAATCAGGGGAAAATAGTCTAGTTCTAATTCTGGTATTGATATTTCTGATATATTTGAATAGACCTCATTGAGCCTTAGTCTTTGTGCATTATGATCATCATAATGCCCTGACAATAATGCTTGCAAATAATATGTGGTAAGTCTGCCTAGGCTAATAAACATAATAGGAAACCATTGAATAGAAAACAGTTTTAAAAATACAGTTATAACAGTGTAGACTGTGCCAGATACAAATCTTATTCTTTTTTTAAACTAACAAAGTAATAGCTTGTTCTTTAAGCTGAAAGAACTTTAACAAAAAGGAAAGAAAAAAGAAGAAGAAGGCAGGCCCCACGAAAGGAAGATATATGAATCTCAAAACTCCTTCCCAAGTCTTCATTTATAGCTAAAAGGCCAGCAGAGGAGGCAAACTGACTGATGTTCCTCACTGACCCTTTAAGTGTCAACTGTGTTGGAACTGAGCCATGTCAGCAGTGGTGACTACATATAGGCCTGGGCTCCTTGGAGTTATTTAGGCACTACTTACTTTTCTTTTCTGAGATCAGAACAAATCACTCCCTTGCTCCCACTCTCAAAAGGGCCTTGATGATAAACTAATCCTTCTGAAAGTGCTAGCATGTAAAGAAACAGCAATCGAACATTTAACACAAGGTATCCCTTGACTTCATATATTTCATTGCACATGAACAGGATTCTGAATGCCAAATTCACTCTCTTGTATGCCACATGCTTGACATTCAACAATTGTGTCAGTGACCAGGAGAGATTTTATTTTCTGTTTTGTTTTACTTCTCCAGGAATCACTTCCCTGCCACCTTCCAGCAGCCAAGATTCAATAAGCCCCAGTGACACACAAGGTAGGGGAGGTAAAAGGGTGAATAGCCATGGGTGAGGGTGAATTATTAGAGTTGCTTCTGCTATGGCCTTTCTTACCATTTTAAATGTTTAGACAAGATAATTTTAGATAGATGTCTGCACAAATCCATAAATAGGGTTTTAATAAAATTTAGTTCATTGGAACTCAGACTTTAGCTATTTGTCTAAAGAGTTTTAGCTTGCTAAAGATCTTGCTTTAAAATCACAGAAAACATACATTTCCAAATGTGTTATGGCATAGATAGTCATTGTAGTTCTCCCATGATAAACATATTACTTCTAGGACATATTGCTATGAATACTTCTTTCAAAGTTGATATATTATCTGTCAGCTATTAAACATCCTATATAGTATTCTAGATTTAAATCCAATGTATGTTTGATATTTGTCTGGTAAGGAAATAAAGTATTTTTTTAAACTTTTAAAAATAAAAGACAACACTTATCAGAGTTTTCTTTTGGTTAAATCCATATATTTTTTTTTCATAACTCAATTATCTGTTTATACTATTAGCTCCATAGCACCAAAATTAAATTTAAAAATCAATAATTGGGACCAAACTGCAAACCTAATGATGGTAAGTTTTCAAATGCACTTATAGTTTTAGTGGTAGGTGAAAATATATATTGGTCATTTTCTCCTAAAGAGTCCATAGTATTCATTTACATAAAAATATCACTATTGTGGTCCAATATTTATATTCTTCCAGTATCTCTTTTTTTGCACAGAATTGTTTTGGCTATTCTGGGTCTTTTATTCTTCCAAACGAATTTTAGAACTGTTTTTTTCTAGTTCTTGAAGAATGTCATTGGTATTTTGATGGGGATTGCACTGAATCTGTGTAATCATTTTGGTACTATGGCCATTTTAATAATATTAATTCTGCCTCTCCAAGAACATGGGAAGTCTTTCCATTTTCAAAGGTCTTCTTCAATTTCTTTTTTGATGTTATAGTTTTCATTGTATAGGTCTTTCATCTTCTTCATTAGAATAATTCCCAAGTATTTTTTTCTGGGATGAGGTTATTGAATGGGATAATTTTCCTATTTTCTTTTTTAGTAGATTCATTGTTGGAGAATAGGAAAGCACTGATTTATATATGTTGATCTTGTATCATGATACTTTATTTAATTTGTTTATCAGCTCTAGAAGTCTTTTGGTAGAGTTTTTGGGTCTTCTAAATATAGGATTTTGTCATCAGCAAATGGAGATAATTTGACTTCTTCTTTTCTTAATTGTATACCTTTAATTTCCTTCTCTTGCCTGAATCTTCAAATTATACCATAGAGCTATAGTAATAAAAACAGCATGGTATTAGCATAAAAACAGACAAGAAGACCAGTGAAATAGAATAGAATATACAGAGACAAATCCACATAGATATGTGAAAAGTATCTGATACTTGACAAAGGTGCCAAAAACATGTTGGAGAAATGATAGTCTTTTTTAACAAATGGGGCTGGGAAAACTGGATATCCATATGTTGAAGAGTGAAATCTGATCCCTATGTTTCACCTTCCACAAAAGTCAGTTCAAAGTGCATCAAAGACATAAGAATTAGACCACAGATTCTGCAATTGCTAGAAGAAAATGCAGCTCAACATGCCAACATATTTGCATAGACACTAACTTCCTTAACAAGACTCTTAAAGTGAAAGAAATAAAATCAAGAATCAATAAGTGGGATGCCAGCAAATTAAGCTTCTGCACAGCAAAGGAAATGATTGAGATCATGAAGAGAGAGAGCCTACAAATGGAAAAAGATCTCTGCCACCTACTTCTCAGACAGAGGATTAATATCTAGAATAAAGAACTTAAAAAACTTAATACCCAAACACCAAATAACTCAATTAATAAATGAGCAAAAGAAGTAAAGCAACACTTCAAAAGAAGAAAAATACAAATGACTGATGAATATATGAAAAAAATGTTCAACATTTATAGCAATCAGGGAAATGTAAATCAAAACTACACTAAGATTTCAAATCATTCCAGTCAGAATGGCAATTATCAAGAATACAAATAATAATTAATGCTGGCAAGGATGTAGGGGAATAGGTACACACAGGCATCATTGGTGAGACTGCAAATTAGTGCAACCACTCTAGAAAGCAGTTTGAGGATTCCTTAAAAAAAAAAAAAAAATGAATGGAACCACCATAAAAAAACCAGCTATCCCACACTTTAGTACATATCCAAAGTAATTAAAATCAGCATACTACAGTGACACAGCTACATAAGTATTTATAGCAGCACAATTTTTAACAGCTAAGCTATGGAATCAACCTAGATGCCCACCAACAGATGAATGGATAAAGTAATTGTGATATACATATACAATGGAATATTACTGAGCCATAAACAAGAATGACTGTATTACATTTGCCAGGAATGGATCTGGAGATAAATGCACTATTCTGATTCAAGATTAGACCACGTAGTCATGTACCCACCTGGGTGTAGCTTGGGTATAAATGATGCTATGCATGCCTCAGAAAGTATGCCCCCAGTAAGACTGCCTTGTTAACATCATAAACAACTTATTAAGAGGCTCAGGAAGGAGAAACAGCACCTCCACTTAGTGCCAGGCCAAGTGTTGCCCCAAGGGACTTACCTGCCATGGTAGGTTCACTGATGGATAACTGGTGGAATATGAATGTCCTCTGATCCTGGTTACTCTTCATATATCTCTTATTTTTTTTCCCTCCTTCCATTCCTTCCTGTTTTCCTCTTCTTCTTTTCTTTCTTCCTTCTCTTTTTAAAGAATTTTGTCACTTAAAACAGTTATTTTTTTGGTTGACACATAATATTTACACATATTTATGAGATACAGCTTGATGTTTTGATCCATGTTTTATCCATTGGGTGATCAATTCAAGGTAACTGGCATAACCATTACCTTAAACTTTAAGCATTTCTTTATGGCAAGTGTACTGACACATAATAATTGGGGGGGGGGGGGGTATTTATTTTTGCTACCTGTTGTTTCTGTTTTTTTATTTTTTCTCTCAGGTACTTACCTAGTTTCAGTCTGTTTGGTGAACTGTGAGCCTCTATTTTCCTTGGGAAATATTTCAAAGGAATCTAAGATGGATTTCTAAGAAGGAATACTTGCCTTTGCTTCTGCCAGGCCTTTGGGCAGAATCGGTGTGAGAAATGAGATTCTTTGATCTACCTCAGTGAAGTAAACTCAAGCTCAAATCTGTACTAGGGCCTGTTTGTTCTCAACTTCTCAGGGAGTTCTCCTTATGCTTCCTGTGTTCCAGGGGAACTCTGCACCATGCTTCTCCACTAGCACCACCATTTGTAGTCCCCTTGGGATGAGGGTGGGATAAAATAGGTTTACTTTTTATTTACTGTTAGTCCTTAAGGATCCCAGCCTTATGAAGAGAGTGTTTTCTTTGGACAGTTCCAGGTCTTTGGCTTTGCTCACCTATGTTCCAGGAGGTCCTAAACATTAAAATTCAGATTCAGATTCAGATTTAGCAAATGCTATTAGAGCACAGTGACAGTGTTGTTTCCTTTCTGGTTTCCTGCTTTCTGTTAGATATTGGACTGGTAATTAGTTCTTCAGTGGTTCCAAGAAAATTTTTTTTTTTTTTTTTTTTTTTACATTTTAATGAAGATTTCAGTTGTTTTTAGCAGGAAGGTCAATCTGACTAGCATAGTCCTCCAAATAACTGATGACAGATTTTAGGAAGGAGTTGATGTATCTAATCTGGAAGTTTAGGGGGAGAAAAAAGCTCTTATTGTCAGCAATATTGATTTTACCCATTGCTGCAAATGTTTGAGCAGCTGTCCAACTATCTAAAGTATTTCAATGATAATTCCATCACCATATTGACATACCCCATATATATGAACAGACTTTATCAAGCTGTGGGCCTCCTCATGAGACTGAGATCATAATGCACATTGATAACAATGGTCACATTTTAGAGTCCATAAGTTTTTCTCACATTCCTCTCTTTTTCTCAAGGAGGGATTATTGATGTCAATAAAGTGTATACTCTTTTGCAAAACATAGGAATGAACCTTGGAGAAGAGGAAATTAATGATCTGATACACAATCTGCCAGTTGATGGTGAGCATTTAGGATATATTTGTATTGCTCAGCATTCATAATACCTGCTTATATAAATGAATCTCTGAAAATACTTATTTGACATTAAAGACAGAAAATATTAAGATGACTCAGTCTGAAAGCAAGTATGTTTTTTCTTGACATTAGCAACTTATTTCAGCTGAAAGTATGTTCAGTGCTGCTATTAGACCTAGGAAGAATTAGAAAAGACAGTGATGGTCAGGAAAGGGAAGAGGATACAGAGAATGCAAGAAATTTTAATGTGAAAAAGAAAGAAAATAGAACATGTCCAAAAGTGAGAAATTATTAAAATAACATTTCTTTGCCCAGATCCCCACTGTCATATAGGCACATTTAAGAAGGCAGAAAGGCTAATGGAGGCCTGGTGAGATGTGGGACCCATTTCCTTCACCAGATGAACAGAGTCCTCCAAGTACTGCAGAAGGGAAAAGAACCATGAAGTGTTCAGATCTGAATGTGCAGAATGCCTGAGTGCATAGTCTTCCTACTTACATTTCTGTTTATATTCTCACATTCCTGAGCCAATCTCCATGGTCCAAGGACTGTGTTTCCAGACTTCTAATAGCCATTAATGAGCCAGGGACAAACTTTACATTTTAGTAAGTATTGAATTAGAACTAAATTAATTCCAAAACCAAATAGAGAAAGTAAATGATATTAATCTAAGAACATTCCAGTGAGGAATATATATATATATATATATATATATATATATATATATATATATATATATGAAATATAACCTGGCCATTTTATAACCTTATACAAATCAATAACTGCTCATCTTATTAAGATTCATCTAAGTCCATTATCATGCATTATGAGAACTAATCCCTAATACATATTTATGTTATTCTTGAATTTCTAATGTTTTCAATATACTAGAAGGAATACACAGGTGGTATAATTGCCTATCTCCTTTGTTTGCAATGATGTAACCATTGGCAAAAGTAAGTCAAGATATAAAACCATCAGTTTTCATAATAGAAAAATTTTTTTTTTTTAGCTTTAAGAGGTTTATCCAAAGTCATGATAGAATTGGATTTTTGCCCACATTACTAACATGAGTGGAATTATGAGGGGAAAAAATATAGCTATCATTTGGAAGTATCCTCAAGTCTTGCCATTGATTCTACCCTACTCTCATTTTAAGATCAATTAAGGAAAATGAAAGACTGTTAGATAAAAGGTATATTTAAAATTATATTGCTTTTTTCTTTTAAATCCGTTAGAATTATTAAATGACTGCTTATTAGTGAGTTGGTAATATCAGAAGTTAACATTAAGATTGTGCATGAAATGAAACTTCTGGGAAGACTAGAACTCAGACCTAGGTCTCCAGTTAAGTTGTGGGGACAGAAAGACCTTGAACTTCCCATCTGGGGCAAAAATTTTCTCATAATGTTATTATTTCAGTAAGGAAATGTGAGTTTGTTGGAGAAGACAAGATTCAGCTGAAATGAATCCCCAAAGAAGCACATTTCCATATTACATAGCTATTCCTACACATCTTTTGTATCTGAAAGTTACTGGTGGCCCAGTGAAACAGACATATTTTTCACCTTTCTGATCTAGCTGGTGTTACTTTAGAAATAACTTTTGAAGTGTTCTGCCTCAAGAGAACAAAGAAAGAAAAATAGAGATTGATTCTATTTAGCCTATTTTAGCTACCAATGGGAACAACTTATATATATTTTCCCAGTCACTATTCACATACTTGTTATATTCATATAACATGTACACAAACAATGTATATACTATTTGACTTCTAATATAAATCACTATATACTTCAAACATGTCAACAAATATTTGTTAAGCTACCTGGGACCTTTATTTGTAAATTTTTCATGACATAGGGTCTTTTATATAATGCTATTATATATGTGTATATACATACATATATATATATACATATAGCATTATATGTATATATGATTACTTATATAGTATATATACATATATAGCATTATATATAATACATATAGCATATATATAGCATTATATGTGTATTTATTTATTTATTTATTTATTTTTTTTTTTTTTTTTTTTGGTACTGGGGATTTAACCTAGGGGTGCTTTACCACTATCTATATCCCAGTCCTTTTTATGTTTTATTTTGAGACAGGGCCTCACTAACATACTCAGTCTGGCCTTGAACTTGCAATCCTCCTGCCTCAGCCTCCCAAGTCACTGGGATTATAGGCATGTGCCACCACACCCAGCTACATAGTGCTATAATTTATCACTTATAATTTGACAAAAATCAGGGAAAAAATAGTGTTTTGTTTTTTTCCTTTTTGGAAAATATGTATGATATCTCAAAGATCATCTACTTATGAGATAAACTGTTCTTTAATACATTTCCATGTTAATCTTTTAAATATTAATTTGATAAAGTTCCATTGAATATCTACTATGGAAATATGTTGACCATTAGAATTAAGAGGTTGGTTTCAAAATAATGAATATTTTACTCATATAAATCAGGAGTAAAAAAGTCATCTGTTTAGGTCACTGAAAATGAAACAGAAACAGTAACTCAGATCTCAGTAACATAAAAAATAATTTCAAAAATTCAGTTAAAATGGCAGTGAACAATAGATTCAAAGCTTAAATTTTCTTCTCTTTAGCCTGATTAAAATAATAGTTAGTTCTCCAAAGTGGCACTAAAAGTGAGGTCATATGAAAAGAGATGACTTCAAGTTTCATACCTCTATTATCAGTTCATTTTTCTAGATAAGGTATATCAAAGCAATATTAAAACAAGCACTTTTATAATAAGCAGAGTGATTTTCCTTCATATATTTTGTGATCACTGGGAGAACAATAGGATAAAATTAAATTAACAATAAAAGCTACTGTTTCTTTTTTTTTTTGAAATGTATTTATCAGCATTAGAAAAACACAGAGACAGTATTTGTATATAAAAACATTTATTTTATTTATTTTTAAAAAATATTTATTTATTTACTTTAGTTGTACACAATGCAATGCATTTATGTTTACGTGGTGCTGAGGATCGAACCCGGGCCGCGCAAAATGTGTGAGAGGCGAGCGCTCTGCCGCTGAGCCACAACCCCAGCCCCTAAAAACATACTTTAAATTCTACTTCTTCCCACTCATTTCACCTCCCACAGCTGCTTTTTCTGTTTTGATTTTAAAAAGAAATGAATAAGAAATAAATAGAAGTCCAATAAAAGCTATTGTTTCTTTAATGCTACACATTTTTTTTAATGCTAGTGAATGTCATATGTGTATTTGATTTACACTTTCTGACAGTTCCTGAGAAGGCTGAAATGAAAAAAACTTATGGATGGAATAAAAGCTTTTACAGGTAAATAATATATGACCTTTTCTATGCTTGGAAATATTTTGATGACAGGGGATTGATGATCAAAAATAATTTGGAATAAGAGTTACGGTAAGGCCACAAAGCTCTCATACTGGTGGTAATCCACTTTCTCAAGTCATCTTCTCCCTGAGTTAGCATTTGCTCAGTTACTATACATCTTTGACTAAGTTTTGGCATAGTTGATAACAGGTTTTCTTTTTTCTTTTTTTTTGGTTAATTCTATTTTTGTTTATTTATTTATTTTTTTTATTCTAATTTGTTATACATGTTTGCAGAGTGCAATTCATTTCATATTACATATAAAGAGCACAATTTTTCAGGTTGCTGGTTTTATATAAAGTATTTTTACAACAATTGTGTCTTCATACATGTACTATGGTCATGATGGCTAACTCATTTGCTCATCTTTTCAGTGTTTCTGTGAAGAGATGGTTTCATGGAGCTCTGTACTCCATTATTTTTGCTGAAAGTCACTTAACCTAAAGATTATTTTCAACCAAAATATCTGTATTTACATATTTAACTAATTTTCTCAGTATATACAGATATGCACATTTTGACTTTCTACCCTTTCTGGTTAAACACTTGACACAGTTTGATTTTATATCATGTAGGATTTAACAAGTCAATTAAAAATTTTATGCTGTTAGGAAAGTTTTAATAAAAAACACAAGGTTTATTTAATTACTTATGCATACATAGTAAGTGGAAAAATTAAGGTTTCATAGGTTCAAATTATTATTGTCATTATGAAGGGGAAAAATAACATTCAGATAAAAAGATAATAAATACAATAAAAATAGCAGAATATATAAATTTCCCATCTCTGTTGTCTTAAATCACTGGCCAATTATGAAAACAAGTTTCTACTCTGCATGGCAGACTTGTACCCAGCAAAAAAAAAAAAAAAAAAAAAAACACTTTCTATTACAAATATTAAGGAGTTATATTCTATTTTATGATTCCCCATACTGTGTAGTTAAGTGTGTTTCATGTTGCCCTTACATTTTTATCAAATAGGGAATGGCACATTATAGGCAAGTGAATTTTTCACCATTTTGTGGAAAGATCATTCCCAGACATTAATACTTTTATATTTTCAAAGGAAAAAAGGTTCATGCCAGTGACCTGAAGAAAGTTCTGGGAAGTATGGGGATTGAGCTCACAGATGAGGAACTCATAAAGCTGCAGGAAACTCTGCCATTTGATAGTGAGCTATAGAAATATCTCTAAGACCTTCTAGGGGTTTTGTGGCCATTTTGTGAGTAGTTTTAAACTTTTACTTGTTCGGTGCTTCCCAAAAATAATTAGAAAAGTAAGAGCTCTGTCATTTATATTTAGTCTGTGATCTACCAAGACTTTCAGCTATAAATCTTCTCATCAGAACACAGAAAAGCATCTTAACATTACCCTCTCAGACAACTCATCAATCCAAATCCTAAGGAGGGCTGTGAGAGGGGAGGGAAACTGTGGAGAATAGCAAAAGAAAGAAAAAAAGAGGGGTCAGGAAAAAAAGGAAATAAATGACAAGTGATTGTTTTGACATAATACTGCTTCCCTCAGTTGCCAGTTTTTTAGGTGTCAAAAAAAAAAAATGCATATATTTGTCATATTGAGACTATTTTCCTTTCCAGAATTCCATTTTTTATTTAAACATGAGATTGAACACATTCCTTCAACAATTATAGCTAGTTATCTTGCCAAAGTTAAAAAATAATTGAGTGAATGCTTATAACATTTTCATCTGACATGAATTGTTTCTTAAAGCTTCTGGAAATATATTTCAGAATAGAATGTTGAATGCTGTGAAATCTATGAAGGGTAAGTTAAAAGCTTGATAAAAAAGATGGAAATGTCTGAATTATTTAAAATTTACATTTATTATGTAGATTACAAGTGCTGTCTACCTTCCTTTGTGTAGATTCCTTATTTAGCTACTTTTATAATAATTTTTATAGCAAATTCTATATTGTTTTAATACATTTTTCAGGGAATCTATATTCAAAACCCAAAGAATCTAATCATACATATGAAATTATAAAGAAATGGCTTACCAAATTTTCAAGGAGTTAAGGTCAGTTTATTATGTAGGAATATTATGGTTGATTTTGAATAGAATTTGAATCTACAAATGAAAAATTTTAATACTTTTGCTTCAGTATATTCTATTTACTAAAATCAAGTTACTAAAAGAAAATGTAGAGGAACGGTACAGTTTTGTTGCCTAACTACATTCTATGTCTCCTTTCTGCTTCTAGCTCTTGGAATAAGAGAAGCAAAGGGAAGGGGCAAATGGGGAACAATGATTAGACCTGGAACATGGGTACTTGGGGAAATGAATTTCTGCAGGTGAAATTCTGCCTCCAGATACACCTAGGCCTTTGAGAAGAGTAGCACTAAGGAATATTACTTGAAGAATTTTGTGGTGAATGTTATAAACAATGTAGTCTAATCTAAGCCTTATTCTTTCAAATTATACATATTTGTGAATGATCGACACATCATTGGAAACTTGAATCATCAGTCTCAGATGTCAGTTCTTTTGTCCTGTTGTGCTATGATGAATTTCTACCTATCTTTCCTGTGCTCTGGGCACTGATTGTGGTATATAATTTTTTAGTTAATGAGATAACTTTAGGCTGGTAACTAAGCATGGGCCTTGAAGCCAGAGTACCTGAATCTGAGTCCTTGTTCTGCTACTTACCAGCCACTTTAGCTTGTTTAAGTTACTCAACACCTCCATATCTTACTTATCTGTAAATAGAAATGGTGTTACTATCCAGATTCTAGTGTTCTTGTGAAGATTAAGTAGGACATGTAATTTGCAGAGAAGGATCCAACACATATGGAGGAAGAGTATTATAAGATGAGGAATAGCCATTCTGCAAAGGCCTTAAGTAAAGAATATTCCTAAAGGCACATATGATTGGAGTGGGGTGACTAAGGGTGAGTGGAGAGGACAACAGTGTATTCCTGGAGTCTCTAATAGCAGCCACAAGGCCCAGATGATTAGAATGGAATGACCAAGGGGCAATGGAGAGGACATTCATTTTATAAGTAATGGAGATCTATTATACAGTTCCAAGAAAAAGGGTTATATGATCTGGCTTTATTGAAAGAACCATTCTGACTCAGTAAGGAATAGACTGTAGAGGAGACCATAGAGGCACAAAGATAGAAGCAACAAATGAGTTTACTGCTTTAATCCAAGCAAGGGATGATGATAGCTTTCACCAGGTTGTTAGTAATATAGCTAACAAAGAGAAGCAGCTCACTTTCAACAATAGATAGAACAGCTAGGCAGATTAATAAGGAAATAAAGGACTTGAACAACCCTATAAACCTGAGGAGTCTGACTCCAGGCTAAAAACCTATGTGTGATTTTTCAGACCTGACATAGGCTGTTATATAAGCTTTACAAGACTCATGGAAGGAAGAAAGCTTCCAGACTGGGCAGTCTCTGCAGGGAGTTTTAGTCAAGGACTCAGGTCCCCCTGGCTCTTTGCTCAAGTGCACTCCTAGCACCAATGACTTCACTCCTAGGTTTTTTGTTTGGTTGTTTGTTTTTTTTTTTTTTTTTTTTTTTTAAATCTGAGGCCTTGGGCCTAAGTCTTCTTTGGGTACCTCTGCTGAAACCTCATTACTGGGCAGTAGGAAGGGAGTAAAAATGGAGGAATGACCCTTTTTCCCACTCTGATTCAATACCAAGTACCCTTCCACTTCTGGCCCTTCCCCCTCACCCTCTTCCCAACCCTAGAGTCCATAAAACTACTGCGGCCTTTTGTTTTGGGCTTCTTCAAGTGAGATGACCCCTACATTTGACATAATGTACCTGACACTCAACCTGTATAAAATTAAATGGGGGATAATGGAACAAGAGTTTATGCTTTCTTTAGTTTTAGCCTCTCGCTTGTACCATTGAATAAGTTTGTAATTCGCACTTTGAGCTTGTTTTTTTAACTGGATACTCTGAAACCTAATAGGTCAACTCTCTTGCTCCCAAAATAAGTTAGGCCAAACAATATGTAAGATATTCCACCCAACATCAGAATATACTGTCTTCTCATGTGGAACATTGTCCAGGACAGACTATATGCTAGGCTAAAAAAAAGGGTAGGGGATGGAGTATGGGTCTCAGTAATTTAAAAGATTATTCTTTTCTTCAAAGTATAGCCACAATGGATTGAATATAGAAATCAGTGACACAAGGAAAACTGAAAAGTTAACAAATATGTGGAAATCAAGGAACATATTCCTCAATAACTGATGGGTCAAAGAAAGAAATCACAAGGGAAGTTAGAAAATATTCTGAGATTAATGGAAACAAAAATACTACCTACAAAAACTAATGGGATTCAGTGAAAGCAGAACTTGGAGGGAAATTTATAGCTATAAATGCTTACCTTGAAAAAGAACAAAGATCTCAAGTTAATAACAAAGCATCCTGTCTTAAGGAACTAGAAAAAGAAGAGCAGACTAAACCCAAAGCTAGAAGAAAAAAGGGAATAACAGAGATTAGAGTGCATGTAAATGAAATAGAGAATAAAAAAACAACAGAAAGGAAATAATAGTAAAATCTGTTCAATGAAAAGATCAATAAAATTGGCAAACCTTTAAGATAAGACTTGAATATGAAAAGGAAATATGACTCAAATTACAAAAGTCAGAAATCAAAGTTGGCATATTACTGCCCACCTTACTATCATAAAAGAATTAAGAGAGAATACTGTGAGCAATTGTATGCCATCAAAGTAGACCACCTAGATAAAATAGACACTTTCCTAAAAATACACAAATACAAAACTGATTCAGAAATAAATTGAAAATCTGAACAAACCTGTTAAAAAAAAAAATTAAATTAGTAATCAAAAACTTCTCAATATAGGAAAGTCCAGGAAGAGATGGTTTTGCTGGCGAAGTCAAAGGAGATCTGTTATAGTTTAGATGTGACATGTCCTCCAAAAGCTCATGTGTGAGACAATGCAAGGAGGTTCAGAGGAGAAATGATTGGGTTGTGAGATTCTTAATCTAATCAGTAAATTAATCCCATCAGGTAACTGAGTAGTAACTAAAGGTGGGTAGGGTGTGGCTGGAGGAGGTGGGTCACTGGGGACATGCCTTTGGGGTTTATATTTTGTATCCAGAGGGTGGAGTCTCTCTACTTTCTGATCATAATGTGAGCTGCTTCCCTATGCCACACTCTTCCACCATGATGTTCTGCCTTACTCAAGCCCCAAGGAATGGAGCTGGCTGTGTTTGGCCTAGGACCTCTGAAACCATGAGCCCTCAAACTTTTCCTCCTCTACAATTGTTCTTGTCGCGTCTTTTAGTCACAGCAGTGAAAAATCTGACCAAAACAAGATCTATATAAAGGAAAATTAACACCAATCCTTCATAATTTCTTCTGAAAAAATATAAGAGGAAGGAAAACTTTCTAATTCATTCTTTGAGGTCTAAAAGTAAATTCAGACAAAACATCACACACAAAAAAGTAGAGCATTACCAATATCCCTTATTAACACAGATGCAAAATTCACCAAATAAAATAATTTTGAACCACATTTAGCAGCATATTAAAAGGATTATACACTATGACCATGAGGTATTAATTCCAGGAAAGTAAGAAATATAAGAAAATCAACGTAGCACACTAATAAAATGAAGGAAAAAATTGATCTTCTTACTCGATGTAGGAAAAGTGACAAAATCCAACATGCTTTAATGATTAAATTAATCAGTAAACTAGGACTAGAATTTCTTTCACTTGACAAATGACATTTAAAAAAAAAAAAACAGTCAATAGTAAAAGACTGGAAACTTTCTTCCTAACATCAGGAACAAGACAAGGATGACTATTTTCACCAAAGCTCTTTAATTGATATCATACTGAAAATACTAGCCAGAGCAAATAGAGAGGGGGAGGGGGAATATCCAACTTGGAAAGGAAGAAGTATCTCTTCTCTGTTCACAGATAATATGATCCTATAAACAGAAAGTTCCAAAAATATACAAAAGAACTTGTAGGGCTAACAAGTTCTTTTATCACAATTACAGGAGTGTAAGATAAACACATAGAAAAAAAATTTACTGAGTTTCTTCACAACAGCAATGAATGATACAAAGAGGAAATGAAGAAAATGATTTCATTTATTATAGTATCCAGAGTTTATCAGTGTTCTCCAGGAAAAGAGAATATCTCTATACATGATATAATTATAAAACATTATAAATGCCACTAAAAATGGTTAATTTTATGTTAATTTTCCATAAAAAGTGATGAGATTCTGCTTATATTTTTAAGGTTATCATATAATCTTCACTCTAATGATAACCATCACTCTATGGTAATATAGTAATAAATAAGGTTCCTGGCATCAAAGCCCCTTGCTATTACTGGTGATAGCAATAATCAGTCCTTTAGCTTAGCCCTCCAGGAAGTATTTATAGGGCAGGCTTTCACCAAAGCTAAAGTTTAAGGGAAGAGATTCTGATTCCCATATTCTCATGTGGATTATTTAACGCTCTTAGTTTAAATAGAAAAGTAATAATCACATAAGTGCATTTTCTCTTCTTGTCTTTATTATAGTAATGGTGAAATATATCAGTTCAGATAAGTCACGTGCAAAAATATACTTTACATATTTTAAACTCATTTTTTTCATGCTCCATTCCTGGGTATTATCTAAAGAGGAAGTGTGAAGGCCAATAACCTAGACACTGTCCTAAATGACCTAGGAGTCAATCTCACACAAAAGGAACAAGAAGATGTAATAGAAGGTCTACCACTCGATAGTGAGTGTTGTTAAGTACTGTTGTGTCTTAAAGTAGAGCTTGTGTACTTGTATATGAGATTTTCTATAAATAGTTTTACCTGGTATCAACAAGGGCATTCTGCAAAGCTAATAATGTAAGTATAAATGCTTTCCTTTATTTCTACAAGCCCAGGAAATCAGGAAATGTAACTAATTTTTTTCTTTAAATTCTTAACATGACACACAAAACTAATATCAATACTTTCTGAGCAAGGAAAGAATTTACATGGAGTACAATAACAATGATAGGTTCAGGAAATAGGAAGAGGAAAAATGAGTAATTGTTATTCATATTGCTCAAATAGTTGTGTCCCAACTGCATTAATTATTCCATTTTTATAATTTTATTTTCTATTATTTATACTCACATTTTCACCTATCATATATGTGCTGAAAATGCTTAGATCTTTATCTCCAACCCAGATTATTCTCCAAATATGTGTTGGTAAATCTAGATTTCTGTTGTGTTCTGCCTGCAAAATTACTGTCTGCTTCACAATGCCTCATATCTTTTTATCTCAATTAACCATATTTTAAAATATCTACCATGAAGTGTATTCTAATTCTACATTCTTTCAGCCGATGCCATTCTCTCATTTTTCCTAGTAAAATAAGGTTTAAAAAGTTGGCACTATTTGCTCCAACTTCTCCCTTATGCTACTTTTCATTTGATATTAAATCCTAACAAAAAGAACTTCTAAGAATTGCATAAATTCGGGGCTGGGGTTGTGGCTCAGCGGCAGAGCGCTCGCCTCGCACGTGCGCGGCCCGGTTTGATCCTCAGCACCACATAAACATAAATGCATTGCATTGTGTACAACTAAAATAAATAAATAAATATTAAAAAAAAAGAATTGCATAAATTCACGATTACCCTTTTTTCTTTCTGCTGCTATTAATCATGTTGCAAATGATTGCTATCTATAGCTTAGGTTAATACAGAGAACTCAATATTGTCTCCATTTAAAAACTATATTTAATCAAATACATCTTTACCAGAGTTTAAAAAATAATCTACCTAAGATACAAATATTTCCTATGACTTTCCAGATATGTTATTGTATATCCTATACTCCTAAATGCCCATATACCCAAATGATCCATATAGAAGTCCTTCCATGATCTGGCCCTTGCCTGCCTTCCAGCTTCATTTCTCAGCATTGCCTGACTCTCCTTTGCCCTTTAGCAACATGGAAATGTCTAAGCCATAGCATTAAATATGGTTAAAATTCAAAGTTATTATCCAAGATGTTCATCAAGTCTTCAAAATGGTGGCTACAGATGGATAAATTTTAGAAAGAAAGTCTCTCGCTTATTTTACTGTCTGCTTTGCCTCAAATTAATAGTCTATTACAGTAAGTATATTTCTCCTTCTTCCCAGAGACTGAGTTGCTCAAAGGCAGGGATTATATTAAACTTATTATTAAACATATTTTATTTCTTCTAGTGCTTGTATGATACCTGAAATTTAGTAGATGCTTCATAAAATTTTCTTCAATGAATATGTATATATATTTTCTTTGTTATCTAATGGTTATACTATGGCCTCTAATTTTGTTTATCCAATTTTCCATTTCCACACACACTTCAACTCCTCAAACATACTTAAATGTAGTTAATCTTGACAATTAGTTGTTGTCTATCAGACTAATCTCAGTTTACCTTTTCCAAAGCTTTTCTGATCCATTGAAGCCACTTCAGTTACCCTTTTTTAAAAATTTTTTTTTTAGTTGTTGATGAACCTTTATTTTATTTATTTACATGTGTTGCTGCTGAGAATTGAACCCATTGCCTTACACATGCTTGGCAAGCAGCACTCTACCACTGAGCTACACCCCCAGCCCTTCAGTTATCCTATCTTAATTTCAAGTTTATCATATAAGTGCATATATCATTGCATTTACTATGTTTGTGTGAAAATGAATGTCTTTAGATCATTCTTTTTTTGCTTATAAATTGTGATCTTCTGATGGGCAGAAGCCATGCCCGTATGATTTTATCTCCTTGCCTTGCCTTGCCTTGCCCAAGAGAGAGAAAATAAATATTTAAAGAATTGAATAATGTCACTGTCAGACCAAATGAAATAAAGTGAAAAACACAAGAAAAATACATGTAATAAAAAGTGGTAGAAAGCCACTGAGGAATTTCAAGGCTGCAGAATTGCCAGTAGTGGTGCAATAAATACCATGTCATCTGTGAGTTCAATGTCAGGAGAATCTGCAGGCCACAGAAGACAGTGATTCCAAGTGTTCTCAGAAAAACTCAAACCTTGGTGACCAGAGATGGCAGAGAAGATGAAAGCTGCATTCCAAGTGGCTCCATGGCTTGAGTTCCAAGCAACGGGAACACAGCTTCTCAGTGAGGTGGATAAAAGAGGGATTTCACTAAAATTCAATACTTAACATTCAAAATGGTGTAGGGACTCAGAAATTTGGGTATAATAAATGAAGAAGAAAGAATACATTGGAGCTGACCTGTCTGCTACACCAGAAACAAAAGTGGTGGCAATAGTAGCACTGATTCGCTACAGAGGGAAGGAGAACAAAGAGAAACACACACTGGTATGGAAAAACCTGAGTTCAGAAAAGCTGCCTCAACTGGGCTGATCTAGGGGCTGCATTTTGCACTCTGGTGCTTGAACAGCACACTGTTTCTCAAGTGGCCATGGAAAGCTGAAGCAGGAGCCATTTTAGGAAGATCATGCTGCAATTCCGGCTCCAGGAGATGGGCAATCAGAGCAAACACTGCAGAATATCCCAGCAGGCACCTACCATGTGACCCACAGTAAGCCTTGGTGGAATGAGAGTGAAACAGTCAGAAGGGCAAAGGGGAGCCTACTACACTTCTCCTTTGTGTCTGGCTGCTCACATGACTAGCTGAAGCAGGCTAGGAGTCTGATCAGGCAGGAGTGAATTCATCTGGGGACCAAGTTCAGGAGGACTGTGCTCATGGGCAGCAGAATGTGTAAAGGATTGGCTCCTCTGTTCCACAATTGAAATTCTTAGGAGGCTTCTGAGATACAGACTCTCCTCGGAGATGGGCCACTGCCAAGACCTTGGGGCAGGTTGTTTTAATCTCTCCAAAGCAGACACCACCCAACAAAGCCCTTGAGGCTTGATGAAACCTAATGCATCTACTGGAATTCCCCTTCCAGAACTCTGCATAAGCTTTACCCTGGCAGTACATGGTTTTGGTCTGAATGGATGAAACTCCAGTTGAGAGTACCTCCTAATCCATCCCATCTCATACTGGTGAGAAAAGAAGGCTGAGTCTTATATCAAACATCTTCCATCTTAGGCCACTCCAACTAAGCAATGCAAAAACAAGAGAGTTATTAACCCCAACCCTTGTTCTATTAGTACATAACTCAAGAAGAAATGGAAAGAAAGCAGCTGGACATAGAGAGTGACCATCCAATCTGATCAACTATTTTGACTATCTCAGTGGAGAAGTTTCCTTCATTTTTCATTAAGAATCTCTCTCTGTGTGTGTGTGTGTGTGTGTGTGTGTGTGTGTGTGTGTGTGTGTTTTGCTGTGTGGGTTGGTTCAGGGACATATATGCATATACTTATAAAACTTTCTCAGTTTTAGCATTTTCTAATGCAGTTATTTTTCCTTGCCTTGTCTTTTGAGGGGGAAGGTTTTTTTGGTTTACATATTTTGGTTTCATTTGTTTATTTCTCATTTCTCTGTTTTTTTCTTCTCCTGCTAACAGGCTATTTCTAGTGTTCTCTCTTCCTTTCTCCCATTACTTTGCCTCTCCTAATTTTTCCCTTCTTCCTCATAAACATCATCTGCTACATCTCTTCTGCATTCTCTCTGTTCACTTTTTGAAATTGTAAACTCTTTTCTACCTTCCTAACACTTTTTCCTCCTAATTAAATGTATTTTTACCATCTTTCAGAATTAATTGGTTTACATAACTCCTGCCCCCACCATTAATGCTGATGCAATCATTACTGCTATGGATGATATAGTTGACACCTGCTGTTTACTTTAAAGCCAGATCTAGTTTATGGTTATTGTTTTTACTGTTGACAATTTTTGATGGTAATGTTGAAGATGACATAATAGGAACTGGGTATTTACTTTAATGCTGTGTATTGTTGATATAACAGTAGCTAGTATTGTTTATTTCTTCCTATTCTGTGAGATGCTGGGAACCTACAGGGACACTAAAAGTTCACAGGGTAGAGATTCTGCTGCTGAACTAAACTCAACCAAAAGACAGCATACTTTGTTCCACACATAAATTAATGACTCTCAATCTTCAGCTATACTTTAATACAAAGAAGAAACAAGAACCAAAATTAATGATCATACTATGTAATTCCCATCCATTCAAGTTGGTGTGACCATTAATATACTAGACAACATGTAGGCAACTGCTGTGAATTCCTGATCTAGTTCATGTTTTTCTTAATTGTTAGTACTGTTAAATGCTGACCCCACCATTCCTACATAGGTGGCAATTAGTGTTACAGACATCAAAGTAGACACCAAACATATATGATAAAGCTGTACATCTTTTGTTGACATTAGTGCCACTCCTGGCTCCCTGGCCCTCTAAGAGGACCTGCTTGGAAGAAGACCTGCACAGCAACAACAAAGAATCTCAAGTAGGGGTGATAGGAGATTAAGAAAAACACAGTGATTTTTTTTTTTTTTTTTTTTTTTAGTTACAGCTTTATGTGACATAGAAGCCTTCGGAAATGAAGGCTCAAATACTCAGGAAAACTTTTATTTTTATGCTTTTTTTTTTTTGTTCTTTTTAGATATACATGACAGTAGAGAGTATTTTCACATATTATATGTGCATGGAGTATAACTTATTCTAATAGGATCCCAGTCTACACAGAGACATTTTTAAGTAAAGGTGGGGCCAAGTGGGAGGCTCTCCTCTGATGGAGGAACAGTGACCCAGAACTAGCTCAGCATGTTTATTATATGGGGTCTCATTATCATAAAGTTAAACCACAGAAGTTTTCTAAATTGTTCATGGCTTGTGAGTTATCAAGAGGCTTCTTTGTGCACTATAAAGTTATAGAGTTAGGAACATCTTATGGCTATCCTGTTGTACCCAGAAAACCCATTGTACTTGAGCGTCTGATAACTATTGGCATCAGAGCTGAGTATCAAGGCTGTTCACATCCTTTCCTTTTGGCAAAGAGTGTTTCCCAGGCATGGCTTTTGCCTACACCACAGGATCAGCTGATGACTGAGCTTCATTAAATCTCCACCTTCAGGATCACAGAGTAGAGATCCTGCAGCTGAGAAATACATCTCAACTAAGCAACAGTGAATCTCACTTCAAACACAATCTACCCCACCTGAGCCATGACATTACTCCAACTCAATGAATTAAAGAGAGAAAAGCCCCAAACCAACAACAAGGAACCAAGGAGGAACAATCAAAGAGGGAACTCAGGTCCCACCACTTGGCATCTACTCATATATGAAAAGACCCAGAACAAATAAGATAACTACACACAAGAGGACACATGTAAATAAGAAGTAAGGAAATCCATCTAAATTGATGTGCAAGTTTAAGACCTCTGAAAACATGAGAAAATAGGCAATAAATCTCCCCCCAAATTCACAATTCCCCAACAACGGATCCCACTGATAGTGATGAAATCCCAAATTTATAAAAAAAACATTATTAAAATGTTCACTGAACTAAAAGAAGATCTAAGAAATGAATTACAGAGAGCATTTACAGGAGATGTAAGACCACTTGAATAAAGAAATAGAAACAGTGAAAAGAAACCTAGAAGAAGTCCTAAAAATTAAAGATACAATCAAATTAAAAATTCATTTCAAAGCATTACTAACAGATTAGATTGCATAGAAAATAGAACTTCACCCCATGAAGACAGAACTTCAGGACTTTAAGACAGAGTATATGATCTTGAGTATGCAGAATACAATAAAGGGAAAAAATTATAGAACATGACCAGAATATACAAGAACTCTGGGACAACATTAAAAGATCAAACCTGAAAATCATTGGGATAGAAGAGAACATGAAAATGCAAACTAAAGGCATAAAGAATACAGCCACATCAATGTTTATAGCAGCACAATTCACAATAGCTAGATTGTGGAACCAACCTCAATGCCCATCAGCAGATGAATGGATAGGGAAACGTTGGTATATATACGCAATAATGGAACACTACTCAGCACTAAAAGAGAATAAAATCATGGCATTCAGGAGGCAAAATGTTCTAAAATCTTTGTGTTATTTGGGTAGAGTAGAATCTATGAAGTAACTTTAGGATTTATTGTGTTTAACAAAGGATAAGCAGTAAAAACTTAAAAGGTAGTGTATAACTATCAAGCTAGGAAAGTGAAGAAGTAGAATGAAGAAGAAAACTGAGTCAATACAAAAGAGAGCAAGAAAGGAAGAAATAGACTGCAGAAAGGAGCCCAGATATAACAAAACAAGGGGCATGAAAACGAATATTAGTATTAATCAGTGTAAAATGTAGTAATTGCTCCTTTCAATAACAATAAATATTGGTAGACTGTGTACAACAATATCTAGGTATAAGTTTGTAAAAAAAATGACACATTTAAACATAAGGATATGGAAAAGTTAAAATTAAGTAACAGGAAAAGATATGCTCTTTAATAGGATAAGAAAGGATTTGCTACATAGACAATCATATCATTCACATGGAAAGACGTTTTACATTTTCCTTTCCACTTTATTACACTGGCCAGAATCTCCAGCATTACATTAAGAGGAGAGTCAAGAACAGACAATCTGATATTATCTGCAGTCTTGCAGAGAAAATATTCAGTCATTCACCGTGAAGTATGAGGCTTTTCACATATATTGTTTATCAGGTTGAAGAAATTGTCTTTTGAGTTTATTTTGCATTTTTGTCATGAATGGGTGTTGGATTTTTATCAAATGTTTTTCCTCCATCTATTGAGGTAACCATGTACCTTTTGACTTTTATTCTATTGACAAGGTATCTTATACAAATTGATTTTCAGATATTAAAACAACCTTTCATTCCTGGACTGAACCATACTTTGTCAGGGTGTATCATCCTTTATGTTGTTGGATTCAATTTGTTAATTTTTTTTAGGATTTTAGCATCTATATTCCTGTGAGATGTTGGTCTGTAGTTTTCTTTTTGTGTGCATGATATTCATCTGGCTTAAGTAACAGGGTGATGATGATCTCCTGGAGTTTGGAAGTATCTGTTTTTCTATTTTTTGGAAGAATGTGTAGCATTCAATTCACCATGGAAGCCATCTAGACCTGTTTTTCATTATGGGAAGATTTTTTTTTTTTTTTTTTTTTTTTTACCGGGGATTGAACTCAGGGGCCAAACTCGGCCACTGGGCCACATCCCCAGCCCTTTTTTTTTTATTTTATTTTTTTTTAGACAGGGTCTCACTGAGTTGCTCAGTGCCTCGCCATTGCTGAGGCTGGCTTTGAACTCATGATCCTCCTGCCTCAGCCTCCCAAATGCTGGGATTACAGGTGTGCGCCACTGCGCCCAGGCTCATGGGAAGATTTTTATTACTTATTCAGAGTCTTTACTTGTCTATTTAACTTTTTATTTCTCTCCCTGAGTTAGATTTGGTAATTTGTGACTTTGTAGGATTTTTTCTGCTTCACCTAAGTTGTTGTCCAATTTTGTCACCAATGAGCATAAAAACTTGCTCGTCATAGTATTATCTTTTAATTTCTGAGGGGCCATCATTGGTAATGTCCCTTCTTTAAATTTACTTTTTCATGTTTCTTTCAGCCAATGCAAGCAAGCCATTTTACAAAGATGAATTAATGAACATCATTTTTTTCCCATGGGACTTTCCTTAATTAGCCTAAGTTTTGTCTACTTTGCTGGTCTTTTCAAAGAAAAATGGAAACAACTTCTGGTTGTATAGGAATTTTTTTTATGAGAAAAATTAATGGGTAAATGATTTAATTATCAATTTTCCTCTTTCAGTTCTCTTTTTTTCTGAGTTTTGTTTGTCTGTGGTTTCTGTTTCCTAGAGGTATATATATTGTTACTTTGCTGATTTAGATCTGAGTGTTCCCCTGTTGCTAAAGCTCACATGTGAGATAATGCAAAAGGTTTGAAGCAAGAAGGTTTGAGAAATGATTGGGTGATAGCTTTAACCTAATCAGTGAATCAATCCTTGATGGGATTAACCGAGTGGTAACTGGAGGCAAGTGGGGTGTGGCTGGAGGAAGTGGTTCAATGGGGGTGTGGCTATAGGCTATATATTTTGTTTCTTGAGAGTGGAGTCTGTCTCTGCTTTCTGATCATGATGTGAGCCACTATCCTCTACCATGATGGTCAACTTACCTTGAGCCCAGAGGAATGGAGCCGGCTTTCTATGGACTAAGACTTTGGAAACCTTGAGCCCTTAATTAATTTCCTTCTCTACAATTATTCTGGTTGGGTCCATTTAGTCACAGCAGCAAAAAAAAAAACTGACTAAAACATATATTTATGATTTTTATCTCTTCCTGATGTATACATCCACTTATTATCACAAAATGTCCCTCCTTGACTCTTATTTAGTAACAACTTTTGTCTTAAAAATCTATTTTGCCTGATATCAGGAAATTCACCCAACTCTGCCATTTTAACATGAAATCAGCCATAAACAATATGTAACTGAATAATGTAGCTATGTTAAAAAAATTATTTATAAGCAATCAGTGAGCCAAATTCATCCATGGGCCATATTTTCCCAATGATTGAGAAAAGCTTTGTTCTTAGGGAAGAATTTCTTAAACAAGACAACAAAGGATCAAACCAGAGTTTGGGGGTTCACTCCATCCTTAGCCTATAAAGGTCTACATGATGTGACCCACAACTTCATTTTTTACTTGATTTCTTACTACTTTTCTTCATCATTCTAGCCACATTGGCCTTCTTGTGCTTTCTAGAACACCCTGAACACATTCCTACTTCAGATCATGTGTGCTTATTGTCCATTCTTCCAGAACCTTTCCTCCACATATGCATATAGATTCCTCCTTTGTATATCTCACATGTCTCTTCAGATATTGCTTACTCAGTGGTGAGTTTACTACTTAAAATTCTGCCCTCTTATTAGACTAAAATCACACTTCTTTTCTGTAGCCTGATTTATTTTTTTATTATTTGCTTATGTGTATTTTCATTATCTTTCCCTGACTGTAAACTCTGTGAGGATAAGGACTTTATTTCTATTCATTGATGTGTCCCCAATGTTTGGAAAAATAATTTATACTCCATGAATATTTGTTCAATTATTTATATACAGTACTATGAGTCATCACCAGTTATCGTGAATTATGTAATTAAGAGAAAGATCCTGCTGCTCTCTACTTAGCCTACTGGAATTTTTGAATATATGATACTTAGCAGATTTTTATCTTGAAATCCAAATGTAAGCAATGCTTTTTATTATTATTTAACCTTTCTTCCATATTCCAAAACATGAAGATAGCATAAAAAAGAGATATATCAACCAACTTTACTTATAAATGCAGACACAAAAATATCAATAAAATATTGACAAATAAAAAAATTACTGAAAAAATAGGGAAACAAAAAAGGACTCATAAATTGTGTTACATAAGAAATAAAAACCTTTTGTATGACAACATGCATACTAAGCAAAAATTTTAAAAAGCACACCAAGTAGAGCACATGCATGAGGCTGAGTTTCATCCCCAGTATCTCCCCCCACACAAAAGCATTCCAAAATCTAAGTAGATATTATGTTTCTTATGAAAAACAGCCATGAAATAATTATAGAATACATGAAACACTCCCTCAAGTTATTTAAGATTATGTAAGAACAAGCCAACCAAGTGGTACTGAAGTAAGAGAATACAAAAATAGATATTTGACAGAAGAGGATATCCCTTAGAGATCAGTCTGTTATTAAAGGTACTTTGTATTGATCATGAAAATCTAAGTTTGTAGTAAAATACCATTTATTTATACATGTCAGATTTCACAAACCTTGTAAAAGTCAATACCAAGTGCTGACAATGATGAGGAATATAGGAACTCTATGCACTATTGGTAGGAATGTGAATTTATTCAACACATTGTGAAGAAAGTAGGTAAAAATCTCAAATTGAAGATATGCATATTTCACTTTAGTCTACAAGGAGACATATACAAGAATGTAAATTATAATATTGTTTATTGTGACAAAAACTTGGAAAAAATTTTTAACATTCATCTATAGAAGACTAGAGCAGTATATGATGGCTTAATATTATGGAATAATAGTAGCTATAGTGAATGAAGAAGAGCTCCATGTTTTAACATGGACAAATATAAAAATATTTTAAAAATTGAGCAAAAACTTCACATGGCAAAAGAGGACTCATGATATGATGTGTGTAAACTTTAAAGTTATGCAAAACAACTTCACATGTACATGCAAACTATGAAATGTGCATAGAACATATAAACAATACATTTAAGACGGTGGTTCCCCTGAGGAGAAAGTAAGAGAACAGGGATAAGGAGAACGTCACAAGATGGTTTTGCTCTTTTGATACTGTTTATTCCAGAAGCTGGGTAGGATACACAGATGTTAGCAATAGCATCATGAAAATCTTATATTATTGTAATATCTTGTAGTTTAAAATAAGAACAAATAAAAAACAAAATTAAGAACAATTAAAAAATTCTTTGGCAAATTTACTCTGAGGAAAGGAACATGTGAACTTCTGTTTGGAAACAATATGTTCTTAATGTCAACAATGTGTGACTTTTTTCCCCTCTGTTTTTATAAATGTTATCCTATACCACAACCATTGAAAGCTAGTTGTATAAACTGACCCCCCACACACACTCCAAAAAAGCTCTAAGGTAGAAATTTTAATTTTACCTTCAAACTGACAGTATTTGTATGATCATACCTCATTGGCTTCATGGAGAAAATTATGTGCATAACAAACAGTAATGCATAGCTTTTTTCATGTTTATGGTTATTTGATTTTGCTTATGTTCCTCTCTTTTTTCCCAAGAAGAGGCTGTTGACATCACTGAACTGGACAGTGTTTTGCAAAACATGGGAATCAAACTCACAGAAATGGAAACTAAAGACTTGGTAGAACACCTGCCTGTTGATGGTGAGCATGTAAACCTTTAAATTGCTCAAGATCACCTGAGAATGTGAGCATCCATATCATGTCCTCTGAAAAAGTATATTTGCCACTAAGAAGACATTTATGCAAACTTAGGAATGAACTCAGAAATGAGATAAGATGATATTGTCTCTCATCATTTTATTAACATATATTAGCAACTTCTTTAATTTTTGATCCAAACAATGTAGAACAAGTAGATAGCACCATTATCAGTACTATAAAAAAATGAGGAAAAAAGAACAAGCAGTTGGGGGCAGAGTAGCCTGACAAACAGTCTGTAGGAAGTTAAAGCTAAAAACTAGGAAATAGAGAAGTGCAGTTCAAAACTGGGAGATGATATTAACATGAGAGACACATTCCATAGATACATGATTGTGTATTCTCAGAATCAAGGGCTACCAAACACTCCAGCTGTAAAGTGTGGAATTATTCTTTATAATAATGCTACATAATATCCCACTTCCTTGCTTAGACTCCATGATCCAAAGACCATATTCTCAGGCATCACTCTTAATGATCTAGAAGCAAATTCTGTAATACAGTTAAAACTGAATTAGTGCTGAAGTACAGTGGATCAGAGAAATTTTTTTGTTGTTGTTAAATGAAGGAAAACATTCACAAAAAACTACAATATTATGATTTAACTTATATGAAATGTCTAGAATTGGTAAATTTATAGAGACAGAGATTGGATTTTCTAAGACTGGAGGTGGTGACTATAGGCTAATGAATATGAGGTTTGAGATAGTAAAAATGTCATTATATTAGATTGTGATCATGATTTCACAGTTCGTGCATATACTAAAAAATACTTTATGGTATGTGAATTATATCTACAACAGTTTAGTAAATCTGCCAAAACAATTAATAATGACCTACTTGATTTTTGATATAGAGGATAAAACAATGAATGAAAATTCTCCTGAGCCTAGATTTAGTAACACTGTGGACAAATGATACTTTCTTCTAGTCACTTTCTATTACCTATAGGATTTTCAGTAAAAAAAATTATTGGGAACATTTTCAATTCTTTTCTTTCTTTCTTTTTTTTTTTTTTTTTTTTTTTTTTTTTTTTTTTTTGGTACCAGGGATTGAACTCGGGGGCACTTGACCACTGGGCCACATCCCCAGCCCTTTTTTTTGTGTATTTTTTTTTGTATTTTTAGAGACAGGGTCTCACTGAGTTGCTAAGTGCCTCGCCATTGCTGAGGCTGGCTTTGAACTTGCAATCCTCCTGCCTCAGCCTCCCAAGTGCTGGGATTACAGGCGTGCGCCACCGCGCCTGGATTCAATTATTTTCTTAATTATCAGAGCTTCTCAATTGCATGAAACTTATGTTTAAATATTTGTCATTTACAATGACAAAAAGTAAAGACTATATGTTTTACAAATGAACAACAGAGAGAACATTTGTTATTTTTCATCCAATAAAAAAAATATAACTGAAATTCTAAAATATCCTCAATTTCTGAGTTAGTTCTCTGTTTAACATGATTTCATTTCAATGTATGTTTTAATTGATTTAGTAAATTAATATTGAGTTTTTACTTTATAAAATATATAAATCATTGGAGTGATTATTAACTTATTGATGTAGGTAGGACAAATGAGTAAGAAATTTAGGGAAAATCAGCAACTACTAAGTATCAACTCTGTATATACAGAGATCATTCTTAAGATCTAAAACAAAATATTAATTAGTACACACAAGTTATAAATTCTGATCCTTATGCTCGATTTCCAATGGAGTTTTCCAAGGCATATGAACCATCAAGTATAACCCATAGAAAATTTGGTAACTTAATTTTATAATCCACCCTTTACTGTTGGAAGTTTAATGATTCAAAGCTGCAGTAATCATAATCTAGAGTTTCTAGCTCACAAGAGAGATAAAGATATGATAAAATTATAAAGTATAAATCACTTTATTCATTTTCTTTTTATATTTTGAGTGAGTGTCAGTGACATGCCTATATTTGACTTGTACATTTCTTTCCTAGGTAATCAGAAGGTTGAATTGAAAAAAAATTAGTAGATGCAATAAAAGTTTATGCTGGTGAGTGTTAAGTTACTACTTGACTATTAGTGTTTCAAACACTTCTTCAATTTGCCCTATTACATATTTTGTCTCATATGACTTTTTCTCAAATATATCCTTTTAATATCTTGTGTTAGATTTATTTTATGTAGATTTAGCAATAGAATTTAAATTTGGTACTTTGGTAAGCAATTTGAGGGAAATATTTTTAATAAATCAATGTTATTTCCTTCACCAGTATTCAAATAATCCACTTCTTGATAGGCGTAGCAAAGAGCAAACTGAAATTTTAATAGGGATCCAAATATTAGTGCCAGTGTAGACAGGATAATCATATAATTAAGGATCTCCCTCTCATACTAATTTTTCCTGCTAGAAGAATAAGTTTTCATTATTTCCATTCTAATTTGTGGGCTATCTTCAATAGCAAAATTACTCTTCTGCTGCATTAGATGTACATAAAAGTATCACTAAGAGTATTCCTTTTATGAAATTAAGGAACAGTGTTCTGTTTGTGGTTACCCCATAATTCTATATAGCTATATGGGTCTCACCGTTTACAAGTTGAAGATGGCTCGACACAAGTGATGAGTTTTTCATTATTTAGATTAATTAGGTTGTTTCTCAAATGTTTAAGCACTAATGTTTCTTTCTTTCTTTTTCTGGAAAAAAAAAAGGTTGATGAAAATGATCTACAAAAAGTCCTGGGAGACATGGGCATCAAACTCACTGAAAAAGAACTTGTGAAGCTAAAACAAACACTACCAATTGATGGTGAGCCATAAAATGCTAGTATAGCATTTTCAGGGAGTTTGGTTTTGATGATTATTTTAAGCAATTCTATAAAGTTGTTTCTTCAATCATTTCTTCTAAGGAGTGTTGAAAATTACTAGGAAAAGGGAAATTCTCTGTCATGTACATTTGATCTGGAAGTCACCATGCTCTTCAAACATAAAATTTAATATCATAATTGATACAAATGTAACAATGTTACCCATGCAAGTTATTGAAGCCTAAATGAGATGAAGGAGAAGGAAGAAAAATTGAGAGATTATAAAAATGAAGGAAAGGGAAAAGGAAAAATGACAGAGGGGATTAGAATTATTAGAATTAGTATATTGCAGTCTCTCCAGCAGTTTTCTTTGTGTATAGAATTTTCTTTTTTAAAGTGACTTTTTTATTTCATGGGAAGTTAGGACAGATTTCTTAGGGAAATCATAAACACTCTTACTGGAATTAACTAACTGGCCAATAACTGTATGACTTCTTTCTTTTTCTTCTGATATCAATTATACCTTTTTTTTTTTTTTTTTTTACAGGTTCTGGGAAGGTGTATCTGAATAGATTGTTGGATGGTGTGAAATCTACCAAAGGTATGTAAGAAGCATGATTAGCAGAAAAGTCTGCTAAAAATCTACACATGCTTCTATAACATTTGGTTTTAATTGTCTTTATTATTGTATTTAGATTTCTCATTTTATTGCATGCATTATGTAGTACTTTGATATATAATCATCCAAGCATATCATTGTAAGAAGTCCATTCTCTTTGAACATTTCTGAATAGCGCATCCTCAAAGAATCATTTGAAATCTAATTAATACAGAATGTCAGGTAGAGAAGATTAGGCAGTTTTTCTAGGAATTTGTCTAACAGCAAGTTGAGATGATCTTTTATATAATTTTATTTCATAAATCAAGAGTTTTTTCAGTTATTTTCTATAATATGTATGTTCCAAAAGACCAGTTAATAGACAAAAAATAAAAGAAAGTTGTAATTGTGACCAATATGCTTTTGCACTTCCTTCTACTCCAATAAGTTCTTAATGTAAGAGGAATGGAAAGAGAAAGTAATGGTTACAAGTTCTGTTGCTCAGTACATGGTGGTGCAGGTGGCAGTCAGACTTATGACATTCCTTAGACCCTTTAGAACAATGGTTATCATCAACATTCCTCAAAAATTTTTGTGATTAATGGATTGCCTATTATTCTCTCATATAGCAGCTTGTTATAATATTAGATCTATTTTTTAGATGTAGGTCAGAAGCTTGAACTATCATTCTCACCTGTCGCTATGATTTTGTTTTAGAGAAAGACCTGCCCAGTATTTTCTCTTGTGCCACATGGGGACAATTCTGTCATTGATAGGATTCTTCTGGCCCCTGTTTTGATAGATAATTATTACTTAATACTTCATAATTTTCAGCATACAATCACAATCCCTCAAAAAATGCTTCAACTTCAGAATATTTTTATCTAAGTTTTTCTTGACATTATTGTAGGTAATTTGCTGAGCTAACATTCTATGCCTCTTCACTATTCAAATAAATTGTATATTTATATTTTTTATTATACTAAAGCACATGTAAAATAAAAAGCTATGCTGGAATATATCAATATTTTGAAATTATTAACTGTTTTCTTCATCATTCTTTTTTGCTTCTTTCTAAGGAGGAATGGTTGAAGTCAGTGACATAGACACTGTTCTGGGAAACTTGGGGATTGAACTCACAGAAAATGAACATGAAAATCTGACAGAAAATCTTTCACTTAGTGGTGAGCATTGTGGATCACAATGGATCTTAGAAAGGAAATGACATTGTGGGCTTATATAAGGAATACTATATTAACTAGTAATATTTTGTGTACCAAAAATCATTTTGCAAAAATAATGGAGAAGCAAGTCCTGTGTAAGAACATAGCATGTATTATTTAGGGTGTTAAAAAAAAATCTGTGAGGTAGGATCCAAGATGGCGGATTAGAGGAAGCCGCACTTCAGGACAGCTCCATGGAAAGAATCCAACAAAGCAGATAAATTGCCTTTCATCATATATATATAGGCTGAAAATACCAATCTCCTGGATGGTTTGATTACCACTACCAGAGAGAGAAAGAGACAAGCTGTCTGCAGCGGCTGGAGCCACGAGGCTCCTGCAAAACCGCCTGGGTGGTGCACAGGCCGTGCGAAACAAAGTCAGTGTGGGGAGACCGCGCTACTACTGCAACCCCAGCCAAACTCACGGCACACCAGCGTGAAACCGGCGATAAAAACCAGCGATAACAGCCGGCGGGATTGGTGCTGGGGAACCACGGGAGACCGCGGGTCCACACACCAGTTCAAATCCACACTCCGCCGGACTTGACCCTCAGCAGTAGGGCCCCGGAAAGAGCGGCGCAGAGATCAGCGAACAGCAAGCAGGGGCAGAGTTGGAGCGGTCCACAGTCCGAAGCAGCGCTGTCTGCGCCGCGGATACAGCTGTGGCTTCCCGGTGCCACTTCGGCAGAGAGACATCCACCCAACGGCTTTGAAATCGATGGGCGAGGACAAGGGAGTCTGCGGAGCTGCTGTTGACTGGAAGGAGAGCACTGCCATCTATGAAAGCTGCAGGGGCTGGTCCTGACAAAGGGGAGGAGACGGAGAGCGATGGCTGCATCCATCCAGGGACTCTCCAGCTCTCTGAAGACAACGCACAATTGGGTGAGACTCGGGCGGTCAGCAGGGGAAGGCGTTTCTGAGGCTAGCGCAGTGGCCACAAGAGGCTGCAACTGTGGGTGGGCTTGGGGAGGGGGTGCCTTCTGGAAGGTCCCCTTCCCAGCGCCATTCATCTGCTGACACACACAATCCCCCTGGGCCACTCCTTCACTGAACCGTGCAGCCACTGGCCTAAGATGCAGCCTTGATTTCACTAACAGGATCACAGACTGTGATCCAATAGCAATTGGCTTGAACTGGAAAGGAAAAAAAGAGGGGGGCTTCCCAGGGCCCGTTTTGTCTGAGACTTGGGGTTCGACTTTTTTTTTTTCCTTTTCTTTTTATTGGTTTGCTTGATTTTTTGGATTGCAGGGAGGTTTTTTTTTTTGTTGTTGTTGTTTATTTTTCTTTTTCTTTTTTTGGCTTTGTTTTGTTCTGCTTTTTTTTTTTTTCTTCTGCATTGATTGTTAGTGTGTTTGTTTGCTTCCGCTCCTTTTTTCTTTCATTCTTTTCCTCTTTCTCACTCTTGTATCTTTTCTTCCTCCTTCATCTTTCATGTTTACATCCTGCCAGTGCATACTAAACAGAGGCAAAAACAAATTATACGCAGAACTTGGGATTTCTAGAACCGGCGCAATTGAACTGGGTAGCAAAGTGCTGTTATATATAGTTTACTCTCTATTTCCTTGATTCTCTCTCTCCTCTCTCTTACACCAATTCCTACTCTTTTATCATTTTTTTCTTTTCCAACTTACTATATATGTAAATTGATCTTTTTACCTAATTGTCAACCCCATTCTCTTTCTTCCATCGTCTACTGATACTAAACCACTTCCACTAAACCATTTCAATAGATATCTCTTTTCATACTTTCCAAGAAAGAACAATTCAAGACACTTCCTTCTTCCTAAACATAACACCTCTGTATCCAATACTTGAAGCTATAAAACCCTATCAGAAGCATACAGAGTAAATTGGAAATAATATCTGGGTTAACAAAATCTGTACATTGTGATCAAACTTGGATTTTCTGAATAGAAAGTGTTAGGTTTTAAAAGTGTAAAGGAATTATAAGGTGATCTGATAGCATTGTACTACAGGAACAACATAAGGCTTTAAGGTAAAATCGAAATAGTCAAGGTCCCACAGTGCAGGAAGAATAGACACACAAGCAACATGAAAAATCAAGGAAAGAAAATGACACAAACAAATCAAGATACCTCATCGGTAGATGTCATGGCAAGCACAGTTGGTCAAATGCCAGAGATGGAATTTAGAAATTACATATGCCAAATGTTTATGGAACTTAAGAATGAACTCAAAAATGAGATGAGGGAGCAGGTACAGGAGGCAAAAGATCATTTTGACAAAGAACTCCAAAAACAAATACAGGAAGTAAAAGATTACTTCAATAGGGAAATAGAGGCTCTGAAGAGAATCCAAACAGAAATTCCAGAAATGAAAGAAGCAATAAACCAAAATAAAAGCGCAATTGAAACCATCTCCAACAGAATAGACCACTTGGAAGAAAGAACCTCAGACAATGAAGACAAAATATATGTCCTAGAGAAGAATTTAAACCATACAGCAAAACTTGTTAGAAATCAAGAACATAACATCCAAGAATTATGGGACAGCATAAAAAGACCAAACTTAAGAGTGATTGGCGTAGAGGAAGGGGCAGAGTTTCAAGCCAAAGGAATGAGTAATCTATTTAATGAAATAATTACAGAAAATTTTCCAAGCTTGAGGAATGAAATGGAAAACCAAGTTCAAGAGGCATACCGAACACCAAACAAACAAAATCTCAACAGATCCACACCTAGACACATTATAATGAAAATGCCTAATACACTGAGCAAGGAGAGAATACTAAAAGCCACAAGAGAAAGGAAGCAAATTACATATAGGGGGAAACCAATCAGACTATGTTCAGATTTTTCAACCCAGACCTTAAAAGCAAGAAGATCCTGGAATAGCATATTTCAAGCTCTGAAAGAAAAGGGATGTCAACCAAGAATCTTATATCCAGCAAAATTAAGCTTTAGATTCGAAGATGAAATAAAAACCTTCCACAACAAGCAAAAGTTAAAAGATTTCACAACTCGAAAGCCAGCACTTCAGAGCATCCTGGGCAACATTTTTCATGAAGAAGAAGAGAAAGATGATAACGAAAATCACCAAAGGGAGATATTAAACTAAAGGAAATACCAACCAGAAGAGAAACCAAATCAAGCTAAAGACCATAATTCAAATAAAAATGGATGGGAATAAAAATCACATCTCAATAATAACCCTGAATGTTAATGGCCTAAACTCGCCAATCAAAAGACACAGATTATCAGAATGGATTAAAAGAAATGACCCAACAATTTGCTGTCTCCAAGAAACACACCTCATAGAAAAAGACATCAACAGACTGAAAGTGAAAGGATGGGAAAAGTCTTATCACTCACATGGCCAGCGGAAGCAAGCAGGGGTTTCCATTCTCATATCAAATAAGGTAGACTTCAAACCAAAATTAATCAAGAGGGACAAAGATGGATATTTCTTATTACTTAAGGGAACCATCAATCAACAGGATATAACAATCATAAATCTGTATGCCCCAAATAATGGAGCACCTACATTCATCAAACAAACGCTTCTTAAGTTCAAGAGTAAAATAGACCACAACACAGTTATTCTAGGGGACTTCAACACACCTCTCTCACCAATGGATAGATCATCCAAACAAAAGCTAAACAAAGAAACTTTAAGCCTCCTCAAAACAATTAACAATTTAGACCTAACGGACATATATAGAATATTTCATCCCTCAGTAAACGAATACACATTTTTCTCAGCAGCACATTGATCCTTCTCCAAAATAGACCATATATTATGTCACAAGGCAACTCTCAGCAAATATAAAAAAATAGAGATACTACCCTGCATGCTATCGGACCATAAAGGGATGAAATTGGAAATCAACGACAAAACAAGGAATAAGAAAAACTACTCCATCAACTGGAAGCTAAACAACATGCTACTGAATGAACAAGGGGTTGAAGAAGACATCAAAGAGGAGATCAAAAAATTCCTAGAGGTAAATGAGAACACAGATACATCATATAGAAATCTCTGGGACACTATGAAGGCAGTAGTAAGAGGAAAATTCATTGCACTGAGTTCATTCCTTAAGAGGAAAAAAAAAACCAACAAATAAATGACTTAACATCACACCTCAAAGCATTAGAAAAAGAAGAACAGACCAACACCAAGAGCAGTAGAAGACAGGAAATAATTAAAATCAGAGCAGAAATTAATGAAATTGAGACTAAGGAAACCATTCAAAGAATTGACAAAACTAAAAGTTGGTTCTTTGAAAAAATAAACAAAATTGACAGACCTTTAGCGATGCTAACGAAAAGAAGAAGAGAAAAAACTCAAATTACTAACATTTGTGATGAAAAAGGGAATATCACAACAAACACCTCAGATATACAGAATATAATTAGAAATTACTTTGAAAACTTGTACTCTAATAAAATAGAAAATACTGAATGCATTGACAGATTTCTAGAGTCATATGATTTGCCTAAACTGGATGTGGAGGCTATACATAATTTAAACAGATCAATTACAAGTGAAGAAATAGAAGATGTCATCAAAAAGCTACCAACAAGGAAAAGTCCAGGACCTGATGGGTTTACAGCCGAGTTCTATAAGACTTTCAAAGAAGAACTAATACCAATGCTCTTCAAACTATTTCAAGAAATAGAAAAAGAGGGAGCTCTTCCAGACTCTTTCTATGAGGCCAATATTACATTAATTCCAAAGCCAGGCAAAGACACATCCAAAAAAGAAAACTTCAGGCCCATATCTTTAATGAACATAGATGCAAAAATCCTCAACAAAATCCTGGCAAATCGGATACAAAAACATATCAAAAAGATAGTGTACCACGATCAAGTGGGGTTTATCCCAGGGATGCAAGGCTGGTTCAATATTCGGAAATCAATAAATATAATACATCACATCAATAGACTTAAAGACAAAAATCATATGATCATCTCAATTGACGCAGAAAAAAGCATTTGACAAAATACAACACCCCTTTATGTTCAAAACACTGGAAAAACTAGGAATATCAGGAACATATCTTAACATAATAAAAGCTATTTATGCAAGGCCCCGAGCTAACATTATCTTAAATGGAGAAAAATTGAAAGCATTCCCTCTAAAAACTGGAACAAGACAGGGGTGTCCCCTTTCACCACTGCTATTTAACATAGTACTGGAAACTCTGGCCAGAGCAATTAGACAGACGAAAGAAATTAAAGGGATCAAGATAGGAAAAGAAGAGCTCAAATTAGCACTATTTGCTGATGACATGATAATCTACCTAGAAGACCCAAAAAACTCTACCAGAAAACTTTTACAATTAGTAAACGAATTTGGCAAAGTTGCAGGATACAAAATCAATACACATAAGTCAAAGGCATTTGTGTACATCAGCGACAAAGACTCTGAAAGGGAAATGATGAAAAATACCCCATTTGCAATAGCATCAAAAAAAATAAAATACCTGGGAATCAACCTAACGAAAGAGGTGAAAGACCTCTATAACGAAAATTATAGAACACTAAAGAAAGAAATTATAGATGAACTCAGAAGATGGAAAGACCTACCTTGCTCTTGGATAGGTAGAATTAATATTGTCAAAATGTCCATACTACCAAAAGCATTATACAGATTTAATGCAATTCCAATCAAAATCCCAATGTCATTCTTCAAAGAAATAGAAATAGCAGTCATGAAATTCATCTGGAAAAATAAGAGACCCAGAATAGCCAAAGCAATCCTGAGCAAGAAAAGTGAAGCAGGGGGCATCACCATACCAGACTTTAAATTATACTATAGAGCAATAGTAACAAAAACAGCATGATATTGGCACCAAAACAGACTGGTGGACCAATGGTACAGAATTGAGGATACAGAGACTAATACATATAATTACAGCTATCTTATATTAGACAAAGGTGCCAAAAATGTACAATGGAGAAAGGATAGCCTCTTCAACAAATGGTGCTGGGAAAACTGGAAATCCATATGCAACAAAATGAAATTAAACCTTTATCTCTCACCATGCACAAAACTCAATTCAAAGTGGATCAAGGACCTAGGAATTAGACCAGAGACAATACACCTAATAGAAGAAAAAGTAAGCTCCAATTTCCAACATGTTGGATTAGGCCCCAAGTTCCTTAATAAGAATCCTGTAGCACAAGAATTACTACCAAGAATTAATGAATGGGATAGATTTAAACTAAAAAGCTTCTTTTCAGCAAAAGAAACAATCAGTGAGGTGAATAGAGAGCCAACTAATTGGGAACAAATATTTAATACATGCACATCAGATAGAGCACTAATCTCTAGAATATATAAAGAACTCAAAAAAACTTTACACTAAAAAAACAAATAACCCAATCAATAAATGGGCTAAGGAATTGAGAAGACACCTCTCAGAAGAAGATACACGATTAATCAACAAATACATGAAAAAATGTTCAACATCGCTGGCAATTAGAGAAATGCAAATCAAAACTACTCTAAGATTTCACTTCACTCCAGTCAGAATGGCAGCCATCAAGAACACAAGCAACAATAAATGTTGGAGAGGATGTGGGGAAAAAGGCACACTCATACATTGCTGGTGGGACTGCAAAATGGTGCAACCGTTATGGAAAGCAGTATGGAGATTTCTTGGAAAATTGGGAATGGAACCATCCTATGACCCAGCCATCCCACTCTTGGGTCTATTCCCAAAGGACTTAAAAACAGCATATTACAGTGACACAGCTATCTCAATGTTTGTAGCTGCACAATTCACAATAGCTAGGTTGTGGAACCAACCTAGATGTCCCTCAGTAAATGAGTGGATTAAGAAAATGTGGTATATACGCACAATGGAATTTTACTCAGCAATAAAAGAAAACAAATTAATGGCATTTGCAGGTAAATGGATGAAGTTGGAAGACATAATGCTAAGTGAAGTTAGTCAGTCTCAAAAATCCAAGTACCAAATGTTCTCTCTTATATAAGGAGGCTATTTCAAAGTATTGTTGGATGGGGGTACATAGGAGGATTAGAGGAACACTAGAATGGTCAAGGGAAGGGAGGGTAAGGGAGGGAGCAAGAGGGGAGGGAGGGAGAGAAAAAAAAAAAAGTGGTTGAATGAGACAGATATCATTTTCCTTAATGCATGATTGAAGACCTGAATTGTACGAATACACTTTGTATACAAACAGTTGTATGTAAAAAGATACTAAATATATGCACTATGAGTTGTACATATTAAAAATTATAAAAATAACATTATATTAAAAAAATCTGTAGACAAAACAACTTTAACAGAATTTATTTGAACATTAAAGGATTCACAAATTGGGTAGCACTCAGAACCAGAAGAGCTTCAGAGTACTACTTTAGCAGTGTGAACATAGGCTTTTAAACACTGAATGCAGGAGCAAAGTAAAGAAACTTTACTTGATTTGCTACAGGTATGCATTTGTGTGACTTGGGTGTGATTCTTACCTGATGACAATTGTGATTGGCTTAAATTTGATTTAGTTTAGTGGTTTTTCTTTCCAAAGTCCATTAGTTAAAAGGAATACCTCTAAGTTGAGTTTTAGTTTGCTTGTTTAGTGATTCTGGGCATAGAAACAACCTTAGGCTAATGGCCTCCTGCTTGTTTTACTTTAATAAGAGTAAGCCAAAGTTTTATTTTAAAACAATTAAATTCAAATTACATCATGTTTAAACACAGTGGGCTAATTCTCTCTCTTAAAAGTCCAAGTGTGAGAATATTTTTATGGTGAGCAGTGGCTCTCCTCCATTTAGTGATGTAGGAATTCAGATTCCTTTCAAGTTGGAGTCACTTTCCAGGGTCTTTTCATTGCTTGTATCTGACTGATGGAATAGAAAAGATACATGAAGGAAGGTTATGTGACATACATAATTTATACAACTATTCATTTGCTTAAATTTAGTCACATTGCTATACCTAATGCAAAGAGTGTTAGAAGTATAGTATCTGGTTGGGCATCCACTTCCATGTACAATTTTACATTGTGAAGAAAGCAGGCATTTTGATGGATCACTGGTTGCTTTTTTGCCATAGAACCTATCTCTTAATTTTCATATATGAAAGAATAAGGCATATAAGAATAGGGCATATCTCTGTTTCGGAAATCCATAGTCATTAACTTCTTTCTTCTGTGTTCTTTGCATTGTCTAGAAATGCAAAAAATATTCAAGACTACTTTCAAATTAGAAAATGCATATGGAGCACAATGAGAATTTTGAAATAAACAATGTACTCACTACACAGTCATTGCTTCAATCAGTCTGTATATACTTAAATGACAATTACTCATTTTATTTGTACACATTTACCCAGGAAAATTTTTTTCATAATTATGTCTATGCTGAAGACTTCAGATTCACCAGTTTAAGGTTTGCCCTGAAAAGGAGATCAATGTATCCAAAGCTCTTTTTGATGTTTTCTTATTTTTACCATGTTTAATAATTTTCTGCCAAACATTGGTTTTTCTCTTAGTCGGTTGAATCATTGTTTTCACATGAGCTAGAATGTTTTATGTCACCCTGCACTCACGCACCCTCTCTGCTTATATCCCATTAATTGTTAAATGGAGTAATCTCTAATTATTTACTTTAAAATTTATTATTTTTAGAGCTATTAGAATGTCATACTTAAAACATAAATATTATATTTCTTTGCTTGAATCACTTTAGTGACTTGCCTTGGACCACCCCCCCCAAAAAAAATAATAAGTCCAAGGTTTCTAGCCTAAGACTAGAATTTAGAAGTTTCTCTTGTATTAGGTCTTGATGTACATCCTTTCTTATTATTTCCTGACTCTCACTTTGCCTCGTAGTCACTAAAACATCTGTCCTCCCTGTTGGATATAAATGGCATTCCAGGATATTAACAGAAATCTCACCTTACTCAATAAGTAGAAAATTTCTCCTTTCATTTATTTGATAACAACTCTCAATTGAGGTGTTTTTTCTCTCCATGAGACTCTGATATACTTGAAGGTAGGGATTATGTTACTTTTAGCATCCTCTGAATTTGTTCTCTATGCCTACTATGGTGCCTTACATTTAGAAGTCTATAAAAATTTCTTTTACAAGTGAATAAATGCTGTTTGCCTAATAACTTTTGCCATATGATCTTGTTATATATCTTCTCTCCACTCAATCTACACCTAGCCACAAGCATAGTCATACATATAACTTGAAAATTCATACTCTTGTGAAAAGACTCAGCTTCAACTCAGGATTGACCATCTCCAGGAAGCCTATCCTATTCTGTTCTCCCTATCCTTGTCTATGCTAAACATGTCTGGATAATTGTACTTATCATATTGTGTTATAAATAGGATCCTTTATCTCACTCCCATATTAAAAGTTTAGAATTTCTTATTAGCAGGAACCATATGTTTTTATTTCACTCCCATTTACCTACATAGTACCTCTCATTTTTTTCTATAAACCTTAAGTATTTGATAAATGAATGAATAAGTGGAGAGATTGACTAAATAGAGTGAAAAACAAATTAAATATCTTTCACTGATTTGAAAGCATCTGTTAATAATTGCTGAACTGTATGCACACTCTGTGATTTCAAGCCGATCAGCACCTCTAGAAACTCCCAAGTTTCTCAATGAAGATGATTAGGAAATAGTCCTAATTGATTTATTTTAGTCAAATTTAGAACCAAATTTAGAACTAAGCTATTTCCTTTGTCATCTTCTTTGAGATAGCTATATTCCCATGTAACAAGCCACAAACTGCTATGCTGCAAATAGTTTTGCTTTGTTTTGTCCCCATCTGAAAATTCTTTTTCAGTTGCATTTCTATTGACTAATGGAAACATATTACATATGCTCCAAAGAAGATGAACTGAGGTATACTTTTTAATTATAATTTTTATTGGTGCATTGTAATTATATATAATAGTGAGATTTGTTTTGGTATATTCACATAATTTGGCCAGAGAATTCTTTTATTTATTTATTTATTTTTTTGTACCAGGGATTAAACTCAGGGGCACTCGACCACTGGGCCACATCCCCAACCCCTTTTTTGTATTTTATTTAGAGACAGGGTCTCACTGAGTTGCTAAGTGCCTCGCCATTGCTGAGGCTGGCTTTGAACTCGCAATCCTCCTGCCTCAGCCTCCCAAAGTGCTGGGATTACAGGCGTGCGCCACCGCGCCCAGCTCGCCAGAGAATTCTTAATTCTTGAAGGAGCCCATAATGAGCTGCAGCCTTGATGAGTCTTAAATTCATAGTTTGGAAAACTGGCTCATATACAGAATAAAGATTTATAGGCTTCTTTTCTCCTCTTGTACCTCTCAACTTCTCTATCACCTCCCAACTCCAGTCTCATGTTCTTCAAGTCCTAGTCACTTCTTAGATTATTATTTACTATAGTAGTGTGATTCATTATCTTATTATATTTAAAATGCCCATCCAGAAATTTTATGAAGGCCTCAGGAATAGGGGTCATTCATATAAACAACCCTCCTCTTGAGTGTTTAGATTAATGGATTTGTTTGCACTAGATAGAATTTCCTTCTGTCTAGTTTTTGGGAATAACCATGGGATTTAGGGGAAGCTTTATGATGTGAAACCAGTGCAGTTGGACAGAAATGTAAGTTCATAAGAGTGCTGTGCTTGGGGCTTAATACTCTGCATTTACCATCTTGAAATTCTTCATGAGTTTATTTTGAATTTGTGTTTCCTAATTGAAGTTTATGGGGAAATAGAGCATAGGTGCCACTTAGAGTCTTGGCTCAGGTAGGTTCCTGCCCTATTACTTCCCAGGACAGACTCTGGATCAAATATTCCACACCTCTTGGAACCTCAGACTTACCTCCATGTAAATGCTCCATCTGCTCACTGCCTCTATTTCCTTCCAGACAAAAGGACACATGTTCCTGAAGAGGGAGTGTGCCTGTTTCCAACTGAAGTCACCTGAGCTTCAAGAAGGGTGGGGGAAGAGCTGAATTTTTAGGGCACTTCTCTTCCCCGTATCCCAGGAAAGTCTTCAGGACTTTTCTGGATGCATCAGGTGTAGAGATCATTTGTTCCCCACCTCATTTTCACAGATGAGGAACCAAAGATCCACAGAGAGGTATGGCTTCATCAAAATTCCTGCCAGTTTTGATCAGTCAGGTTAAGATGTATTTCCAGAAATCTCCTTTAGTCCCCTCTGAACTCCAAGGCCCTGTGGAGTCTCCTCTCCAGTTTAAAATAGGCCCCTGGGATTTGGCAGGCTCTAAGAGTGCTGAGAAACAGCCAAGATCTTGTTAAGAGCAGAACATGGCCTAGGGGCTCAACCTTTGGACATTCAGCACCATGGACAGCCCAACAATCTTACAACAGGATGGGTGGGAGGTGGGAGGCTGGTTGCTCAGCAAATCACAATATTGGAATAATCCTAGAGACCATCTAGTCTAGTCTCCTCAGTTTGCATGAGAGGAAGCCCAGGGAAAGGGACATGTCTTGGGCAAGATCACACAGAAAG